>DWPT01000041.1:0-36666 GCA_018251895.1 Agathymus mariae mariae
TGTGGGCCTACAGAAGTTAGTCTCAACCGCTTTGGCAAGAGACCAAAAAGCTCTACTGCCAGATGGTTGGTCAGAGACTCCCATGGTAGAACTCCCAACTAACTCGTCAATTAGAAACAACCCAAGTGATTCATTAATCATCATTGATAGTACCGAAAGTGAGAGGAAATAATTTATACATGCGTAGCAATAATTTGTCGTTTGGTTTTTAAAACATACCGCGGGATTTAATCCATTTTCAGGAATGAATGTGTTATGTAAGGTAAGTTACTATTATGACAACTATCATTTAAATGTATTTAGTGGTTTTGTTATGATACGATTTCCGACACACAGAAGGACAGACAAAGATTACAAAAAATATTTAACGTATAGACTCGGTCTCTTTACAACTTTTTTTAGCACGAGCAATATACATTACGCGTGTTAAAGAAATACTATTATTTTGATTTGCGTTTTTGAACTCCTCGGGACTGGATGTCTACATCGTACGTCCTTCTAATCACTGCACCTGTGGCACATGACCGTTGAATCTCCAGTTTGAAATTGTATCATTCTATTTAGCTAAACTATCATATCCGAGTATCGTATGGAGTGGTACAAGATGTGGGTTTAGTGCTATGACCATTCTCTGTCGGCCGACCTTTGGAGGAACAGGAGGAGGGGAGATGATATGTGTATTCTATTGTCCTAATGCTGGATAATATATAATTTCAGCCGTAGCGAAGCGTACTGCGTTTGCCAGTAGATAAAGAATTAAACAAATGTTCAATTCATGCCAACGGGGAGGTCGGTTAGGACTAAACATAATGGTTCCGTCCATCGTTAATTATTTTTTCGGTCCAATGGGCCGCTGTCAAAATGTACAGTAAACCGATAAACTTTAAGCTGTGGTCACACTGTCGGGTTACCTATTTGTTACAAAATTTAACTTTATAAGGCTATAAGCAAATTAAAAAAAAAAAGATCGATACTTTTTTAATATTAGCCAACAGCTACTTCTCGGTTTGAATAGGACGATCACCTAAACGAAATACGAATACTGACCAACTTCGAACAGTCAGGGTAGTTAGTGATACAATGTATATGTCTATGCAACAAACAACTCAGTACGGAAGTATGAATCTAAGCATGTAAGTTTATTTAATTTTCTCTAAAAGCGGTAAAAGGTAATGGGGTAAAGGTTAACTTAAATAATAAAATAGTTGCTTACTTGATATGTCAACAATATCAATTAAACTTCTTTTTATACAACATCTAAAGATCATTCGTTAGCGTGATCGTCCGCCGAACATTCCCGGCCGCGAGTGTGGCCCGAGCGCGCAAATTCGCGCAACGGTCACGCGCCGGCGCAGCTGCGCGCGCGCGCATCTGCTGCGGTGATCCCGTTTTTTTACCTTTAATTCGTTTGTTTTGCCCTTGAGCCTGCGCAAGGTGTCTGCTTTGGCGTCTGCGCTCGTACCGTGAGCAAAGATGGTACAGAAAGTGGTCTAAAATACTACAGCTATACGACGTGAGGAGGGATATAGACACACGCATACGTCAAAGTTCCAATATATACTAAGATATCAATAATAATAATATAAGGTACTTATAAAATTATATTATGGTAAATGAATTACGGCATGAACCGCGGGTTCCTAATGCGATGGTTTTGTATGGCCAGTATACGAGATCGTGTGTTGTAAAGACGTCTATATATTAACACTTATAGGAAAAAAATTGTAACCATTTTTCTTCTTTACTTAACTACCAATCTACCAATCTTCTGTTTTTTGCTTTGTTCGGTATCTACTGATGGGCTTAAATTATATTATCAGCAAAAATGAGGAAAAAGAAGGTTATTTAGTGACTCTGGTCAAGTTTCGACCACCAAGCGAATACTAGTAATAATAAGATACTAATAATAATACTAATAATAATAATACTAATAATAATAAGAGGCAATGCTGCGATTGAATGCGCTCAACACGTTGTCATACTCTATCAATAACAGTATTCGGCTGTGTAATAATTTGATAAGTGATAGAAACCGATTGCCTTTGGTAGAAATATTTGCTGACTTTTATGTATATATGCACAAAATTGCCTCAAGCATCATTGTGTTTCAGTTTAATCGGCTTTTGTTGACATCAAAAATTATAAACGAGGTGTTCAATTTTAATTGTAACGAATATGAATACCATCAATAGTGAGATCACGTCTTCTCTCAATCCTGTGGTATTTGCTACAAGTTAGACCACATACCCATTAGCTACTTAGTTCCAAAAATGCCTTGAAAAAAATGCAATAAATATTACAACCTCAACAAGAATGAAACGAATACTACAGAGATGTAACGAATCATAAAGGAAAAGCTTAGTAAGGGTCAGGGGTTCCACGCTGTTTGAGAGCGTTTGTTCGAAATAAGACTCTGCGCGGTTTCTTCCCTCACGGACTACGAGCCATTTACTTACCGCCGATAAATGATTATCGCTCGGCTAACCCACCGATCGCGGCTTCGTTAATACTTAAGTACGTTCAGTTTACGGGCGCGTCACTAAGATAACGTAATTGACGGGATTAAAAATACGAATAGTTTTTTAAAGTTCTACAGAGCTATGTGTATAAATATCGAAGTTCATGCAGATGAACCTCATGGGTGATAAAACCCTTATGCGATTGTCCTTGTGCGACACAGCTGCTATATACTGTTAAGAAAGTCACTTCTAGTAACCTTAGCGATTTTATTGAAGTTGGTCAGTGCCAGTAACAATTACGTGTATGGCGTGCCATCTCGGATCTCAGGAGTGATGAATGTGAAGTGGTCTAGAATGAAGCGAGCGGTGTAGTACGGAGCAAGCTTCGGCCCTGATAAAATGTGCACAGACTCCACGTCCTTTACTAAACTAGTTGCTCTCAGCTAAATGAAATGGTGCGTTCTAAGTGCCTTTTTTAATTGACTCTGCGAATGAAACTATAAAGTAAACAAAATTAAAGATATAATAAAACAATGACAATCTCCACTACACTTAATACCTTACGGGCGATCATTGCTCCGCTGAAAGGCGACGATACACAACGAGCTGAAGCGTTTCATAACGCAGATAAAATATATACATGGATCTTATGAATGCCAGTAATCGTTATTACCATTATTATCAACATCACAGCCTATATGCATAATCCATAACCTTGGCTAAGTGAGTGTTGACAGACTTCTTCATAATGTTTTCCTTCTGCTCAGAGGTGTGTGGAGCAGGAGATGTACATCGAAACCATTGAACTATCGCTGCAGAAGTACTATCCATCTTTTTGTAGAAAAATTCCACAGCATGTTGGATTCTTACTCACTTACACTGTCCAAGACGGGACAGAGAAAAGTTCATTTACTTTAGCTTACTTACAAAATTAAGCTACCATCTCCCGGGGTCGCAAAGTTGACACGAGCGTGTAAGAGTAGTGCAAACCATATGGTGTAGGTTTTAAAAATCGTAGCAGGATTTATCCATAATGACCTGTCTGTGTTCCTTATGCTGTGCTACTAACGTAGATAACTCAAGCTTCATATGAATTAAACGTTGCACAAACGCGATTGTCCAACACTATGGTCGCTGGTTCGCAAGCTAAGTGAGTTAATTAGTGTTAACAACTGGTGCAAGAGGTTTTTGTCCACCATTGTTCCATTCTGTTCCCACACTCAACGTAACACACATAAAATCTTTTTTTATGTTAATATAATTTTTTGTTATTTTTTTAAGTCTGAACTGCCAGAGAAATTATTGCCAGTGAGTGGCGTTGTAAAGTTATTTTTTACTTGTTTTGGTTCCTGTAGTTTGTGTTTTTGATATATGTAGTTGTTTTCGTGATATAAAATAGATAGAATAGCGTGACGTCACGGTATCCTTGACTACAACAAAGGTTTTTAGGCAGTCTGTGTACAAGTCGTATTCGGTCTTTTAATTGTATTTATAAAAGTACACCACTAATGTAACACACAAATCACTTTCGGCCTCTCTTACAAAGGAACTTTTATTACAATTAATCAAAGATATTTTATATAATTTTTATACCTATAGGTAAACCTAATATTTACCATATTATGGTCACTCAGCGGTATCAAGTACTATGTTATGATGTAGTTTGTCGATAGAGTGCCTGGATCTAATACGGAAAGTACATGGAAAATAATGCTTATTTATGTTCTTTGAGAACGTTGCGTTGTAAGTCCAAGTTGATTTCCCTCGTTAGTGATGCACTTTGACAAACGGCGCAGGCGTAGAGCCAGGTGCCTTCCAGTGGAGGTCCTCGCGCTCTGTAACATCAGACTCATCGCAATAGTACTCGAGCGAGTTTGTGTTTGGTGTTCATGTTTCGGTTTCAGTATCAGGAGAGGGAGTAAAGAAACAGCTCTCACGTCGTCCTTGGTTGCCAAAACTTTGGTTGTTATTATTATTACCAAGGGTGGTTGCCCATTACTTTGGTTGTAATTTAGGTGATTTATTATTTCGTATTGCGTTTTTATTCCTACCAACTAACAGACAGGTTACCTAATGGTTCTTGGTGATGACGATCTGCTAACATCGTAGCACCTGAGGAACAATTTGTGAATTGGTTAAGGGCATTAAATTTTCAGCTAAATCATCAAAGTATTTTAAGGGTGATTTTAGTTATTTTGTTTCTGAGGAACTAAGTCTTTTAAATTTATTCTTGCAATAATGCACTGAAATAGTTTTTAGAGTTCTCACGAACCAACAATACCTACTCGTAGTTGTGTACAGAAGATAATACTTTTTAACTATTCGTATTCTTTCAAATATAATCATTGTTTTGTAAAGTTCATTTTCATAGAGTAGATGCCAATACAGAAGGTAGGTCAAGGGCGAGACGCCGATGCCAACTCGGCGCGTTAATGGCTCATTCTAGTTTAAAATTACTGAAAAATACGCGAAATGACCGACAGACACATATTACATAGATTAATGATTTTGTTTAGAGCAATAACAATGTATTATCTCTTACATACAAATGCTGCTGGTATATGTAACAAATTGATTACTTTCACATACATATGTTTGGGGATGTGTGCGAGTAATACTATTTTGACGAAAGTAATGTCTGATCTATATGAATATTGCGTAAAGTGTTGCTGTTGACAATAGAATTTATCGGAATCATTCGGGAGATGTAAGGAAACATTTGAATTAACTGCTAATCCTCACTGCAACAGTGATGTAATGTAAGTCTCGTGAATACAGTGCCAATGTAGTGATCCCGGCGTGCACGTAGTTGGTGCAATGTAACAATTTTTTCACGTTTTACTTACGGTTATTTCCACTTGTGCTGGCCGCAAATTTTGACGATAAAGATGAAAAATCCAAAATGTGCCATTACCGCTTACATTGTTCAGAGGCGATTATCATACTTGTCCGTAGTCAGTATAAACTATTTTACTGTTGCTATAAGTGTCCGAGCTCTAGACTCCAACAAGATATAAAACTAATAACATGCGAATGTTTTTTTTAATTTTATGCACTTTGTACTCGTAGATGTGGTCTTGTATATTGTAGAGGAATTTGATATCAGCGAATACCTCCATGTTCGCAGTCCTTATCGTGCTTAGTTCCGGATGTCGCATTGTTTCGGAGTGTAACGTTACCAACAGTAATCAAACATTAATAATATACCGCGCATCCGAGCTTTATAGCCTGTCCGAGGTTGTCTGGAAGACGTTTAGTGTTAAGACTTCAGAGGAATGTCTGATATATCTAAGGTATTTCGAAAAAAGGGCTATCACTACTACGGTACGGTTACAACCTTTGGAGGCTTTTAAATGCATAGCTAGGCTGATAAAGAGATTTTACTTCATTAAAGTACCTCTAAAGCAACCAGGAAGATTTGAATGATTTTCCAGGTTTCCTTGTATGGAAAGATGACCTGCCACTGCTATGTTTTACCTAAATGCCATAAATTTCAATGGTTTCTTTTAAAAATACAATCTCAATGCATCCCAAAATCACAGACACACACCCCGAGTACAAGCCAAGACCACCTACTAGAAAGCCAGATTCGCCTCTCCAAAAACCTACCGCATGCAACACTATTATTTTGGACTACCATCAAAGTTCAGCGACCCACAGCATACTTTAATATCCATCATAAAACGATCTTTGGGAGGCTGATTAAAGACTATCGTTAACTACGAGATGACCGACATAATATGTGTTTATTTACCTTGAGCCGCGTAAATTTGACGCGACCCCCGTTGTAACTGTTTTGATGACGTTGTTAATTTGCGGACGTTAGGAAAACAGATTTGGATCCCGAGGCGGAAAGCGTGAAATGTGTCCAATTGATTTCATTGAAGTATTTTTGGATAGAGCTTACGCAAGCACTTTCATCAAGTAACTTCGAAGTCAGTTCAACTTATGATATTTACCACTTACATCACTTATTGTGAATTAGTCTATAGTAAATACTGGTAATAACATATTATTTCTTAACCTTAAAAAATATAAAATATTGCCTGGACATGTCACATCATTGACTTGTTTACCGAACGGTAATATTGTACAGTCTGGTAATATTGTTCAAACCAAAGGGGAAAATATCTATAGGTTCGAACGTTTTCATGTTTGTAGTAGTTATTTTGCAGAATAGTAGCAATTCAACAACGAATTTTAAATAAATCTTTATGGTTAGCTATGTGACTTAAAAAATAATATTATTTTATGTATCGACTTAAACATGTTATAAAACGTATTAATTTTTCCAGCATTAAAATTCAACTTTGATAATAACTCATACAAATAATTTAGTATCGGTATTTACTATGCAGTGAATTATTTATTTCAGCAGATAAATTCATCGTTGCTTAGTTTGATTCGAATGTGGTGTTTAAAGATAGAATGTTGAATCATTACGATTTTATTGGTGATCAATAATTTTACATAAGATGCTTATCGCAACGCGTAGGTATTAAAATCTGATTCTGATTTACTAGTAAACTTTGATGCCATGAGATTTGAAATATATGTCGGTTAATTACAGTAATGTGAAGTTTTTTGAATTTCGTTATTTTCCTTCATCAATACTGATGTTTTATTTTATTTATTATTTTATTTTCTTTCCTTAATATTGTATCTCCTGCATTATCACCTGTAGTTTAGTTGATAGTAATTCTGCTTACTAAACGAAGAGTGTGGGGTTGTATTAAGATGTTAAATGTTATTTGAGTATGGGCTAAAGTTATTAATTCAGGATGAAAAATATAGTTTTTACTTGATTTTTGTTGCCAGTAAAAAGTTCATCAACTTACAACTCAATTGGCAAAAATTAAAATGCTTTCCAGTTTCACAATTTCAGCGCATAATACTTATTGTAGTTTAATCATGTATAAATGCGAAAACTTTGAGGTACTACGATAAAACCAGTGAAAAAAGAAAACATTTACAGGTAACTACTGTTTTTCATATTTGTTATTATTAATTTAATATGGTTCAGATATCATAATCTGTTACAGTACTTATTCGATGGAATCAATGAATGACGCGTGTCGTATGACATTTTAATTATGAAGTGTGAATCGAATGGATATGAAAGATATTATGTATATACGGTAAGTTTTTTTAAGACAGATCTACATTTTTTGGAAACGTTATTTCAGTAAAATATATGAAAACCAAACCGTGACTGCATGTTTATTTGCCATTAATGTATACTGAGACATCGATTGCCGAGCATAAAAAAATATTAATAGAATCTATACGTATAGCTATAGCTATATATTAAAACAACATTCACTTAAAATTGAATTAAATTCGTAGAACTTTTCCATTATTTGCTGCAGCGAGAAAAATATTATGTTTAAGTTTTTATTTATTTTTAATTACTGTTAATTTAATTTCCTTTCTTCTATTATTTTTATGTTTGCACTTCTTTTTTTATTTTATTTTGTTTTGTTGTCTGGAATTGTTGTGAAAATTGAATGAACGTTAAACTTTCTTTCTATTGATTGAACAATAATAAAAATTGTATTTTATTTATCATCATTTAAAATGTATTATAATTTAAAATTGTTACAGAAGGGTCGTTCATCAATTATTGCAACCGTGAATCTCTCTTCTCTCCTAGGACCCCTTGAAAGTCATCAATGACCTTGATGCCGTTTGCTGACTACGGTCGTGGTTTTTACATGGCAATTCAAGAATCCTAATCTAAGTACTTTTGGTAGAGTTTCATTATAAATAAACTATTATAACTACGTCTGTTACCTAATAGGTAAGAATTTATTATATCAACAACCTAATAATTCTAGAACCGATGACGGTCGCACTCGTCAACGTGTGAAAACACAGGTTGTAGCGAAGGCTGTTGTAGTAACTAAGTATCTAAATAAGTGGTCAATTTAGAAAATATTAAAAGTATTTTATACCTATCGTTTTTAAAAGATACGCAAAGATTGGCCGTTCGTCTCTACCATACAAATAATACTTGCATAAGTTTACGTTAATATATAAAATATCAAGAGAATGAAGCAAAAAATCTTTTCATCGAAATGAAATTCCCGTGAGCAGCAGCGAAAAAATATACTAAGCTTATTCCATCGCGTTCAGAAACACTCTTTAATGAATGTTCAAAGTCTGAATTAAATTTTTCCGCTTTCTACTTTACATTTTTATTCCAGTAAGAACCCTGACGCACCTTTCATTTTTCAAATGATGTGCATATTACGAAATAAACATCTCGTGCATCGACAATGGAAAACATACTGAGGAAACCTGCATTCAAACAGTTCTTTAGAACGTTCTCAAAGGTGTGTGAAATCTGTCAACCAGCACTTGATGGGCGTGGCACATTATGACCTTAACCCCTCTCTTTGTGAAAGGATACCCGCTGACAGCAGTGGAACAATTATGGCGTATCGTTATCTGGTGGTCAATATCGCTAAACCTTTTAAGTGTTAAAGTAAATCCTAGTCTAGGAGAAAAGTTATGAGTTGGGAACGAAAACCAAAATACTCACTGAAATTAGCAGTGATTACCATCTGTAAGATTCGCCTACTACCATGCTGACTTTACAACTACTACGAATAATGGTTACATCCCAGCAATAATATCTTGTTCAGCGTTAACACATGAGTCACTAACATCTAATTTCATAGCAGTGAATATTGCAACAGGAAAATTTAGTTGGAGAGCATCCAAAATCACTTGCAATACAAACGGTGTTGTTGGTTTACGCGCGTTACTGTCGGTTCTGATACAACGTGGTTGTCCCTAGTTTTGGTTTCTTGGTGTAAGAAATATGTAAAACTAGGTTTTGCCGGCAGTGATAAAGAGTTAACCCTGACCAGTGTTTATGAGAACTTTATAATGTATGAGAACAAGTTCGATGCAGAGACCAAACTACAACCATGATATTGATTCTGTTGTTGTACAGATGATGTCTTCAATTCACGGCAGTTAAATTAAATTAAAAAAGCTAAAGGGGCTGCAAGGAAACTTAGGGTTCTTGCGAAGATGCGGCGGTACTTCACACCGAATCAACTTTTAACTCTCTACAAAGCCTAAGTTCGACCGTGTGTGGAGTACTATTGTCACATTTGGGCTGGTGCTGCCAAATGTCACCTATCAGCATTGGACTCGATGGAGAGGCATGCAAAGAGGCTCATTGGTGACCCAGATCCGGTCGGAACCAATGTGCAAAGCCTTGAGCACAGGCGCAGGGTTGCCAGCCTCTCGGTTTTCTATAGGATACATTTTGGAGAGTGTGCACAGGAATTGTTCGACATAATTCCCCCATCGCTGTTTCTCCATCGAACAATTCGGCGTACGGCGGGTATCCATCCTTATGTAGTGAACGTACCACCTGCGAGGACGACGCGGTTTACCTCTTCATTTATAATCCCCACTGCAAAGGACTGAAATAACTTGCCCGCGTCGGTGTTCCCGGCTACTTAAAATGTCTTCAAGAGGTTAACTTCTAACTTCATTATAAGTTAGTGCGTTCAACATCTTAGACTTCATCACCACTTAACATCAGGTGGGATAGTTGTCAAGCATTAACTTATCTTATGTAAAAAAAAAATTGTACAACAGCAGTAGTAGAATAGTTGTTACAAACTAGATGATTATTTTAAAGACAATACAACTTGGGCATAAGTTTAAGACTGTTACGTGTATAGTTCAGCAAAAAATGTTTACACCATACACACTACTAGTTAACAATACTAGTTTAAACTCCGATACTAGTTAACAGCCGTAATCGGTTAAATATTCGAAAACCTACGCTTTTCTCATCAGTTCAACATTGCTTAAAAAATAATAGGACAATCGATGATGTAGATAGTAAAAATCGTGCGTGTGATTTTTGGCTTTATACACAAGGCATACCGGCAACACTCGCCTGGTGCTCAAGGGTTTTATTGTTTTTCACCTAGCTTCCACGAACTTTAATTACAGTATGTATCCATAACTAGTTGTGAGTTTTGTCTGTAGCCGCAAATAAGAAAATTCCCGGAAATTTCATGCCACTTCTTCTTCCGGGACCACTCAGACTAAATTTAATTTAAAATCGTATGATAGTCGATTGAATAACACGATACGAATACACATTAAAAATACATTATTTATAAATCATATTCATTAGAAGTACACATATTTTTTTTTTATATAAACAGTTGATAAACGGACCACCTGAACATATACACGATCATGTGTTACGCCGCCGCATTATTATTTTTTTACCTCAGAACTCTCTCCCATTTATTATACGATTTGGTAATTTCCTTTTTTGTCTACGAGGGTATCTAATAATGAAAAATATGAGACGAAACCTTCTCTCCAATCGAAGACGGTTTTGTTTTGTTAAAATATTTACTTGTTTTATACAGCGAGATTATAGATGAGTACTTTAGCAAGCTATAAATATTAATGTCAAGTCAACCTTCCCCGCGACACTTACTCACACCGTATTTGTGTTCAGAAACCAAGTCACACACATAAATAAATCCATACAAATTAGGGTACCAACGCCTTTTCATAACCTTCGCTAACCTATTAATAGATATTTATCGCGCGTTCCTAATTACCATACGAAACATCTGACGTTGTCCTGATCTTATCACGAATTACGCAAGCCTGCGGAGTGCCAGGTCCAGTTCTCCGTGTAGACTCCAGCCCCGTTTGGCACTAACACATTACAGTAATATATTGCGACACCTGACAAGCCATCTAGTAGAAAGCATCAATTATTTCTAAATAGTTATATTATTAACTTACACATAAAGATAACGCTAGATTGAAAAACTCGATAACTGAAGCAGGTGACAGACAGATGTTTAGTTTACTTAAGTATTTAACAGAATATCATAAGTAATAAATGTATGAACCCGCTAATACGATGTATACGCTTTTGGGTGTTGTCGCGTGGTTGTCGTGTTGGATCGTGCCGCAATTGTGTGGTCAAAAATATTAAATTCTTGCTGGTCAGTGATGTCTCATATCTTACTGGCTTCATATAATACGAGTATAATAAAGTTCTAACTGATCGTTTTCTGTTCAAGAACGATATATGAGATATAGGTATTATTTCTTAGTGTCACGCCGTGTCATTCCGATGCGAAGCGAGGCCAGTTTGCTATTCCTAAATATACCTCCAATTTATCTTTATATGAACATTTGAAATTAATCAATAGTTTCAGCTTTATTGGAAGAAGAACCAAGTAAAGTAAAGCTTAGAGTTTTCAACAAATTAAAAAAAAAAACGTTAACACTGCTTAAACTTATTTTCCCAGCTCGTATGTATCCATTTTTAATGTCCACAACTATCCTGTGCTGTATACAGGAAACATGAGTCGCATTTCTGTTTACTTGGATCTTGGAATCCATAGAAATTCAATTTTCATTTTTATTGAACTACGTGGAACCCTGCTCTCGGATATTTTTTGTAAACCTTAATATTAAAAGATTTGGTTATTGATTTACAGGTGTAAACTTAGATCTTTGGATTTTATATCTGGCCCTGCGGAATTTCCGAAAGAGCAACGAGGGTGGGTTTCTATTCTGTCGATATATTGCTAAATAATTAGTCTTTGTACACAAAATATTAATTCGGGGAAATGTAGAGAATAGTGGTTGTATCACGTAACATCGTATCTATTCTGATGAATAGTTTGTTTTAGCTTTCATCAATAAATCGATAACTGATTTCAATATTGCCACGCAGTAGCGGAAATGTAATCACCCTTATTATTGTGATTATTTATTTATCCTTTCTTTTGATATTTTACAGTAACAGACTACACGATATGAGAAAGTGACATTATCTCCCAGACGATCTAGCGAGGGAAGAATAGATATACAAATTAGTTTTCTTTCTTTGGATTCAGCGGAATGATAGGCCGCTGATTCTTCAAACTCTCAAGGCATTATTTATGGATTGCAGAACCGTTTTTAGATACTCTAATGGCTCTTCGGTTTTAGATACAGTAATAGAAACACTTTTGTTAAAAAATACGATAGAATTACGGAGGAAGGTGACCAGGTAACGATTCTCAATACTATTCGTTCATCAAGCGAGATGAAATCAAGGTGGGTAGTATTGTCCAGCGATCTTCAACATGGGTTCCTGACACACACAGACACTGCCTTATCCTTTGTACGGCTGGGTGCACAACGCGCAACACAACGCGCTCGAGAAGCATGCACTCAAGTATAGATGAAGCTAACTTCCATGGGCGACGAGAGTTGTGTAGTTGTATGGGTTTTAGTTATTGTCTGCCTCAGTTATGGAAGAACCCTGTATTCAGAAGTGGAACTCAATGAGTCATAACCAATTAAACAATCCAAATAAGTGGGATGAAAAGTGACATGATATTTAAGAATTTAAAAATACCCCGACCGAATTAGTCCATAAAACGCAACTGTCAGTTCATTATCCAGGATAAGCCGAAACAGGCGGAGGGTAAGCCGCGAGCTAAAACTATATCTTATAAATAGCAATATATTTTTACCAGAGGCTCGCGATCCGTTAAATAGCTTCCGATGGCGCTAGTTGTCGATCGTGTATGCATGTTAATGCTGCTTTGTAAGCGGATTCAATTGTTTATGGCTGTTCAACGAATATGTCCAAGTATGCTATGTTTGAAAGTAGATTAGGTTCAATTGTACAATATTGACTACCTCTTTAAGCCACTGTACATCTAATAAAGAAACGCAATTATTTGCGTACCATCGAGTTCCACTTTGTTTATCTTATCTATCAGTTTAGTTTGGTACAATAAAACTGTAGTAACACAATCATCGATAAAATTTTATCGTTTTTAAATATTATATATAATTTCTTTGACTATGGCTTTATTTCTGAGTATCTAATGAAAATAAAGGACCGGACCATCTTCAAATTTATATTATTTATGTATTTTAATTATTTTTTTTTAATGACTTATGGTAGTTTTAATTTTTATATACGGCATTTATAAAGTAAGCTAGGCGATATTTATAATGTTAGCTACCAACTCTAGATATGATTTCGCTTTCATCACCTGCATGGTGAAAGGAAAACATTGCAAAGAAACCTGAATACTGAGAATTCTTCATAATATACTGAAAGATGTGTGAAATCTGCTTATCTTGGCTGCCCGTGGTAGACTGTGACCCTTCATTCTGTGACAGGAAACCTTGCTCCAAGCGTGTTCGTATAGTTATAATATGAGCTTTGATGGTAGGCAATTGATTTAAACCGCATAGTTGTGCCACGATGTTTATGACGATATAAATGTATTTTTCTTATCAATATTTGAGAGAGCAGGAATGGATGGGCTATTAGAAATTGAGTGTATGCATAGTTTGCCACATATGTTGATGAAGTGGAAAATTGGAATGTCATGATACCACCATTATCCCTTTTAAATGAATCGTTGAAAGTAACTCACGAAGCGTCTTGAGAGAAACTAGGCTCACGAGCAAGTTGTACGCCACATATTTTCCTGATTGTGTCTAATGGTTGGTTAATAGAAATAAGTAATAATAGGCCGCAAAGTTACAGACAATTTAAACGATTTTCTAGTCTTGTTTCTTAGACTACAACCAGTTCAGGATATTATTTGCTATGAAGTATGAAGGTTTTTTTTACTTTTCTTATGTAACCTAATCAGAATGGAAATTCGGCATAAAATTCGCCGACATTAGCTCGAAAGGATTGTCACACTGATGTGGTAGTGGACTAAAAAGCCCGCATTGGAACAGCATTTTGGCGCAATCTTTAGGTTCTCAATTGAGAGAAGAAGCCTGATCCCCAATAAACTGCCAAGTGTTTTTAACCCAGCAATCGATCCTTATTAATTTATAATAATTTAGTCATTTTACTGTAGTTTAAATTAGTGCTTGTTGTGGATACTGGTCAAGATTTTTTTTAAACAGGTTCACAGACCGTTAAAATTTTTTCTCGTTAGTTTTTCAATTCGCCAACAGCATGAGAACGAAATCGATAGTCGATTCAGCGGACCGTGGTCCATCACTTTTTGCAAGCGTTTGTCTAACTAGTGAGGTGCTTTAACAATAATTCTATTTGTACTTTGAAGTGGAGCTAATAGTGAGGTAACAACGATTGTTTTTGGTTTTGTACAAGTTGCAAAAAAATGGTGTAACAACGATTGTTTTTGATTTTGTACAAGTTGCAAAAAAATGGTGCAATGTGAACAGGGGGCCTAGATAATATCGTTTTAAGTTAAGGTCAGACTTACTTGTCGATTCCTGAGTATCTGAATGCATGTTATTAATTTATAACAGCTTACTTACCTCGTAGTTAAATCGAGTTAACTCGACTAATTGCGGAGCAAATCAAGATTTCTTTTCGATAGTCGTTCCCGTCGACAGCGCACTAGACTACTTGTTTTTATATGAATTAAGCATATGGGTACAGTCCACACGTTATTCAATGATCACCACCATCCACCACCACCACCAATATCAAAATTTAAAAACAACTGAAATCTTATTCAGTGTTCGTTTATCTCTAAAATAAACTCTTTAGAGACAATTTTAAATGACTTGTTTGTAAGTGCATATTAGAAACACTTTAAATTATCTTTATATATCATTTTTAATTATAATATTAGAGTCGTCAAACTGGTATACGAGCAGATTATGATATGATAAGTGGTATCTTTCGCCTCGGGTGCTTCAATACCAGGGATTTCAACGAAATGTTTCGAGCACCAAGGAATACGTGAAAAAGCTGTAATTCGCTGGCTTTCTTTCCATAGGAGCCTACAGGTGCCTACGACCTGGAGATTGCCGATTCAATTACGATTTTTATCCCTAATTTTAATGTAGGTAGACTTTGTTATCGCTATAGAAGTCAACATTTTTTTTTAATTATTGATTGCTTCTCTTTCTAACTGTTTGGCTGTAACTAAAATCACTGAACAGACTTGGATGATTGGCATTTTAGTAACTTATATTTTAGGTCATAATCTAGGATTCTTTACTTCCTACTGCAAGAAATGAATTTGTTTCCGCGCGATAGAAAATAAAAGATACCTAATATGGCTCTACTACCATGAGGGCAGTAAATAAAACCACCTTGGGTAACGTTGTTATAATAACTTTATAACACTGAGGGTGCTATTTCTAAAAGTAAGGCCCAGGTTTTCTGAAGTGAAGCTAGGGTGAATTTCTAATCTTATAAATGTTAATTAATTTCTTATAAATGTAATCTCTATTTAGCGGTTCTATTGTTGATTTTACGAATGTTTCGATCCCTAAATTTGACAAAATGCTTCTCTTAATAATTTATTGTCATCAAGAAGTACCACATAGAAAAAACACAGTGTTGCTGCGATGACCGTCCGTTGAATGCACTTTGACAGTGCGTTAACAATAGCTGTGTTACTCATGAGCCACGCGGACTATTCAGCCAGTGAGTGGGTACATGTAATAATAGATCCCTCGGTAGCGCTACTTTATTTCTGCGTATATTTTTAGTGGCATACAAATCGAACTCATCAGAGTAACTTCGTACTTCACTTATCTACTGTCGATATAAGCTTACCGATATTCTCCTCTATAGACTACATACTTCGCAAAATCGATTTGGTATAGATTGCAATCGATTATCGTAATTTTTGTAATTTAAGTTTCAACCCTGGATTAACGTCATATAGGTAATTGGGTTAAAATGTTTAGTTTAAAACTCTAGTTAAGGTTGAAACGGTATTTTTTATTGTCATGAGCATGTTTTAGGTGTCATATTGTAAGTGTACAAACCCGATTTTAATCTCCAATTAATCGAACACCCTATTCGATTTGGGAAACGTTCTTACATCTTTTTGAACTAATAAATCAATCGAAAGAAAATTATCGACTTTTATTAGTTATTAAGCTAGATCTCGATTCGATTGGAAACTTTAAATTGTTAATATTACCAATACCAATATTATGAACATTACTAATGTTCGAATATTACCTACTTTATAACGTATTGAAAGTACCTTCAGATTATAATGTTGTATTGATGATTGTATTTCACCGTTGAATTACTTGCAATACTTAGATATATTGTGTAAATGTTGAGAGATCTCAAATATACTTTTTAAACATTTGAAATTCGAGTAGAAATTATAATTTCTGGCCGTCGCTTATCCTATTATTTACTACTTCGGAAAGTCGGTGATCACAAGTCGTCGTGCCTTTCAAGGAAGTAGAAAGAAAACAAAGAGACTTATAATTCAACCCCAGGACGACCAGTGGTGCAATGCGAACAGGAACCAGAAACCTATGTACTCGATCCTTTTGAATTCACCTAGTAGAGTAGAAACGTGCATCACAGAAGTATGTCGTGAATTCCATTAAACAAAGTAAATAAACTGCTTGTTAACGTAAATAAAACAGTTGTTAGTAATATATTCAATCAATCGTTTTACTGAGTTTATCGACTCTCAAACAACCTCCACGTATCCCTGACTCCGCAATACACCACACAAAATAACCTCGCGTTATGTCATTGCCTTGGTACTGACTTCACCACCTGAGCACCTCAGACACAATATTACCGTTGATCTCCTATCGACATAGCGACATACTTACGACAGGTTAAATAAATAGCCTAACATAAATACAAATTCTAATATCACACAAGTATACTGTATGCATGCAGAATGTATATAACCATGAAACGTACGAGTATTCACGACTTGCATGTTGTACACTGATTTTGGACCCAGTTCCATGAATTTTGCTCCTGGTAACACACCTAATAAGACCATTATATACGAGGTCATGCACATTTTTCTGTTTGTAATCGTACTATGATTAGTTTATTCAAGTTACAGGAAATAAATTTAATTGAAATTCCATAATGTTAGGTAGACTCTGAAGTGCAGACGTAGTGTATCGGTTGAAGTAATTAGATTTTAGTTTAATTAAAATATCCGTTGAATTAAAGGGCATTTCAAGTGTTAAAGGTGCGATCACATATTACTGTCGACCACTGTTGAATTTTTCCAGTACCAATCACTCATACATAATCTGACCGAGCCCGAGTCTACTCCAGTTTGACGCGTGTTTACAATCAACACACACTCGGATAATCAGCATTTCAAACATGAATTCAACTATTTAGCGTTTCAAATATTCACAAACTAGTCCACCTAATACAGAGCAGTACTGCCATTAATGCAATAAATTTATAACACTTATTGGCTAGCAAAGTGCATCCGATTGTTGATAGCCGTATTGGAAAATTGAACGCGTGAGCTGCGGAGTATACGATATAAACAAGGCTATTGAAAGGAAAATTTATTTATTTAAAGGTTATTAACGATAACCGACAGAAGATCTTGAAGATTTTGAAGATCCCTTTAGCCCCTTTTGAAGATCCCATTAGCCCCTTTTGAAGATCCCTTTAGTCCCTTTTAAAGATCTTGTAGCTCACCTGCTGCTGTTATTTCAGAAGATCTTTTATCGTTAAAATTTTACTGATATGGCTTAAAGACTGATCTAATGATAAAAACAATGTGTGACGTGTTTTATTGATAGGAGCCTTCTTGAGACAAAGACAGAAAAAATGGAAAACAAGAAGAAATTTTAATTTCTATATTCTTAAAGTTCGTCTCCGGATGAGGAATTTGTAACTTCTTTAGCATTACCCATATCTGTAACACCTCTACCATCAGAAGGCATATCAGCTGTTTCGATTGCTCTTCAAACTCGAAAAACCTAGCTATTTACTAACGATCTCAAGTTGCTGACCTTTGTTGACTATTTATGAGTGACGACCGCCTTAAGAGCGCTTCGCATATTTATTATTGAGGAAGTATTCGTCCTATTTCAACAATTTTTGCCCTAAATGTTAGCAAGCAATATAAATGTCACCTTGTATCTTTGTTCTACGACTATCACAGATTATGCGGTTGCACACAGAACACAGCCACTTGAAACAGCAATTTGTATTATAAATCTAGTTACATATTTATAAGGCGCTGTAACCTGCGTTGGACACTTGCCTTAACGGCGTGATGTACGGCTTGACAATATGAAACTTACCATCGAGTTCAAGTAAAGCATTCTTAATTCTGTGACAAGTGTCTCAGATGACTTCGAGAGAGGATAGTATTTGAACCAATGACTCTCAGAATCATACGCGTGTGTTATATCTTTTTTACCGAAGTAAATTTAATGTTGCTATTGAAACTATATATGTTAAGAACTGGCTATTAATACATATTTACCTGTTTCAGAACGACAATCTCAAAAACTGCTGCACAGATATTTGTGTACATATTTATATCGCGCATTATACTTAAAAATCGGCTAGTGATCGAGTATTTTGGCGATTTAATTTTTCTTAAACTTTGGAATGATTTTTCATTTATTATTATTGAGTATTATTCAAATAAAATAATCAAATCAAATACTATTAGTATATATCAGAATCCCTGTGTTTTATAAATATTGTTCTTTTTCTTGAGTTATAAATTTATTTTATGTTATAATGTGTCTGTGTAACTTGTTACTCTAATATATATAAATTATGTTAATATGAAAAATGTAATTAAAGATTTAAAAAACTAGTAAATTTGTTTTTCTGGGACCGGTATTAGTTGTGGACTCTGTATTAGGTACATTTATCAACATTATGCTTTTTAGTGTATAATTAGCTTTCCAAGGAGTTGTTGTTGAATCACTCATGCTCGACGGCTGGTGTCAGGAGATGGATAGGTGACTGATAGTGGGACATTTTCTTGTACTATTCTGTGCGTTGAATAATACGCTTAGCATATGTTCTTTGTTGTTAGAATATCTGAAGTTTTCGGAGAGTACAGGAAATTGAACCCGTTCTAAGGCATCGTGGTGGAGACTTCAATATTAAAAAGGTAGATGCCCGACAATGGACAGATGGTTTGAATCAACCAGGTTTAATGTATATGTTAAATAGATACACAAGGATGAAGATCCCAATCCATACGTTAAACACGTGTCCAATAGACGATTTAAAATAACAATATTTATATAATACAACATGTACTTAGCGTATTAAGATATTCTGGGAGTCGTACACTCATCACAACAGGCGCCAAAATTCTCGCAACAGCAAATCAGTCGATTGGAGTTGGTACCTACAGATAAACAATCCGTTAACGTATAAAACCGTGATAGGAGCATTTTTCACTAATTAAATGAAATTGCATACTTAAATACGACCAATCACCATTTTATTTATGAATACGAGACAGGCATCCATCATATCTTAGCTGCTACTAGGAACTTGGTGCCTATTACACTTCAGGTAATACTTATAGTCCCGTTGTACGACTGCATAATGTTGGTTAAATAAACAATCATCATTCACGATAAACATTTATCGAACAGGGGGTTAATACCATTTATGTTACAAGATTGCCTCGGCTGTCCAGTGACAGAAAATTTTAAAGTTCTTACAAGACCATGTGATGAAACTTGACCGCAGTCGATGTCGCTTCACATTGCACATTTTTGGATTATTTACGATCAACTCAGTTTTGGGCTAGTTAGTTATATTTGCCGTTCAGTTACAACCGACAAAAGCCAGGTGTAACGAAAGGTAGGTTATGAGCATATTCATCACATCTAATCTCTTTATTTCAGTCTTGAAGCAACCTTGATACAAGCACGCTCTATATCCGTATGATATCAGCTCGTTCGCGTGTGATTCGCGGAATCCCAAGCTCACAATACATTGACCCAATTGTTTACACTCCCCGCGATCTAGTCCACATAAAAAACTTGTAAAATTTATATGTAAGCTACGATTTTACATCTTATTTATATAGGAACTCTTTATCATTGAATACTTAAAGAATAATGATAAAATATTTACAACCGTTAGGATCCGCGTTCGAATTCATCGCTGTCGTACCACGTTTATTACTTGACCTTTCGTAATATTACTTATACAATGAGACATATGCCAACTCTGGAATATACATTTTCCTCATGTTTATTAGGACAAATAAATATAGATCATATATTACATACGTCATATTATGCATTATAATTCTTCTGATGTTTCCATAAGACATGACCGATAAGAAATCCATGAAGGGTAGATCGTTTATGTATTACTATGAAATGTCATCTGTCACTGTCAAGAGTTTCTTTGCATCACGCGTCAGCATAGTTTAGCCGTGACGGCTACATATAAAACTGCGATGCAATGTCGGTGTCTGTTAAGTATACGCATCAGTAAAATGTATACAATCCAAGATGAATTAAGTCTCAATTCATCTAGTTCAGTAGGTTTTACCACAAGCACAGGAGATTAGGACGGATGGAGTATGTCACACATTCTGAGTTAATTCGCCATCGAAAAACCTCCACCTAATCATCAAAACCACTGCTAGTCTCAGGTATTTATTTCTCCCACCACGAGGTTTCTACTGATATGGTCACCCGAACTCGTTAAGTGTGACTTCAAACACCTTTGAGGACGTTACGAAGAGCTTTCAGATATGTAGGTTAATTGGTTTATAATATGCAAATTAAAGAAGAAGCGAATGCAACAAACGTTCTTACCACTTGGCTGTCACCGCGAGTCCATATCAAACAAAATATTAATAAACATTAAGAACAATGGATTGTCACAAAGCAACGCGTGATACCAACAACTGTCAGCGTCACAGCCGTCAGGTCGTGCGGCGCCGCAGACAATGCCGGGGCCGGCTCGGTTACAAACACAAATATCCTATTCCAGCAGCTTCCTGTCTGCGCGCCAGACTAAACATCGGGCCCTACCCCGTTCTAGTAAACATGCGGATATTTTACACGATGGCACCGCGAATCTGATCTATTGTGCTGGTAATCGTCCACTCGCTACATTTTGAAGTACCTTTGTAGCCTTTTTTTTTCAGATAATCTTTAAAAGATATCCCGCTTGGTTGAGAGGTTCCGGGTTACGTGAAATTCCTAGCCATTAACGCTCCCTCGGCAGGCTTCAGCACATATAAAGGCTTCAGGATCTTATAAACGCACGTTTCTGTTCTCCGGGCTCATCTTAGGGGGACTCTAGAAAAATATCTACATTTTGCTTTTCCCGTAAGGCACTACTGTTTCAAAAAACAAATCATCATCGGCCATACCATCAGTCTTAACATCAATTGGTCACCGACCCATTGCCGGTTAAGATAAATGCAATGGACCGGTTTATTATCTGTGGAGCATTTAAATACAATAAGATTCACTATTGCCGTGTTTATAAATTACGAACCAATGTTTTTAATTTTTCTCTATATGATTTGAAACGGATCCATATACGAGTAATTTGATTTAGCGGTGATTGTAAACTCGCAAAGGGTTTTAAATTGCTTAGATTGTAAAAGGATGCACGCTCTGTAGCAATCTTTAAAAAAACAAAAAATATTATATCTGTGTCTAATCAATAGGTAGTATTAGTATTATACTAGTATTAGACTACGCAATACGTATTTATAAACTGTGAAATTCTTTAGCGCTAGATATTTACACGCTCTTTAAACAATTCTACTCTGTCTCAAAGTATTCATATCTCTAATTATAAAAAAATCCATAATATTTGTGCCGTAAACAATATGCCCAAGACAATATTATTAATTTCTGCCCTTTTCTTATCTTCGATACATGAACCTTGCTCTAATGATCTAAGCTATTCGTCGTCATGACACCTACCAACGATAATGAACTCATGGTAGCTACGCAGACACTGGGCGTGAAGCTAGAGTCGTCATCGACGAACATGTTGAGAATATATCATCATCGTACTCTAGATAGGTACCTATGCACGTCAGCCTTGTACCGCTCAATCGCCGATTGCATATTTTCCCAGTAAAACACAAAGACACATTGGAATTCCGATAAACTCCTATTTAGACTGTAAAGTAATTATTTATCTATTGCTCACGTCACTTTTTACATGATGTGAATATGTCAATTTGCCTCATTTATAAGACGGTTATAATATAGATGCCATTTAATGTCAGTTAGTCTTTGTACAATAAATAATGAGGCCGTTTTGTGCCATTACATGAAAAAATATAGAGTATCCATTAGCGCTGATTCTACATACCTGAGAGTTCTCTAATGATCTTTGATAAAGATGTCTGAAGGATATCGTGAGACGTCGATGATAACTTGTAGGCATTGCTGACCTCGATATGCTTATTAACAAGACGAAAAGTTGCATGAAACGCAGCGTTTCTTTTTTTATTTTATAGTCTTAACCTGCCTTCTTATGTCAATCCTGAGTGATCAACCCAGTTAAACAACTACGGAAGTGGTCACTAGTTGAACTGTGTTTCTGAAGTTACGATCGATATTTTCATAACTTTCGTGCTTCTGTTGTGGTGTAAGCTCTAGCTATCATTGTTAGATATAGATCGGTAAGTATGGATTTGCGCCGTATTGGAATAGGTACTCCCCCAATCCCATGCTAGCAGAACAGGGTATCGTAAGAGGCGACAGTAGCCAGCCTTGCTTCCATTTCCTAGCCGACAACGCATCAGTGACATCTGGGCGATTGTGACCACTTACCATCAGGTGGGGGCTCATCCGTTCGTTTGTCGGTTGTTAAGATAAAAAAAATTATTAGGTCAGAGGCCTTAAGCTAATGTTAATGCTATCAAAACTTGGATTATCCACTATGTAATCTTGTATGATGGAGTACACTCTAGGCGTCCACAATCACGAAGTTTCATCCCTGAAGCCATTTTCATTCTACCATATCGCTGATAAGTTTGAGGATCAAAGCGAGCGGACACAGTCAGTATGAACGTGCGCGTGCGGTTTTTGCTCCATACTGGCGTCTGACGTCCGTGACCGCATATCAAGTGGACATCAGGCAAGATCCAATCGTGCGATTATATTCCAAGTTATAACGAGAATTTATTGTATTGAAATCATTAATTACGATTCATTAATATGTAGGTATGTTTATTTACGATTAGTGTTACGTTTGTGGGTGTAAATTAGTGATGATATTTAAATGTGCAAATTAATGAAATGTATTTTGTGTCGATAATTCGACAAAATTGGCGTAGCTACGGCATAGTTATTTAGGTAATACATGACGGAATGCGCAGGATTCTACTGGTCCAACAGATTTATGGTTGAGGTGGGTGTACAGTTTCTTTCAAAACACACTTCATACCGGACACGAACTAATCTATTCGATGACGGTTATAAATTCTTGCTTGCTTCTGCTTGGTTACTTCTGAAGACTGAGATGGCTTTTCTTATTTGTATTGCTGGTCTCAACACCCTCTAAATAGTAACGTTGCTGTATAAAGTTGTTGGACACACTCTGACAATATTACCAATATTATTTGACTACAACTCCACAAGGTTGTTCGGGTGCGGATTGGTGAGGAATTTATTGATCGATCCGAGGTTTTGGGGTTTTATTTTTTAAGTTTACTCTGCAAGAATCGATTCATATTATAAGTTCCTCGTTGTAGAAATTTTATGAATTTTGTCGAGCTTCACTAAAGTGCGTTACGTTTATCTGCGCACCTTTTACGATTAGCTCATATATGTGTACATGTACTTGTATATAGTCTGTAAGTATGTATGTAGGTATTACTCAAAGAAATTTGTACTTAAATATTATACTCCAGTAGTGCGTCGGAGCTGATACACTTTTCTTTTCTTTTACATAAAACTAGTTAATCCTTGACAACAACCACACATGATGATAAGTGATGAAGAAATCTAAGATGTTCGAATTATTTAAAGTCCACGTGCTACCCTAAAGCCTGCGACACGGCTAACGACTGTTTTTTAACGAACGTCTCAGTTGGGACTAATGTTTTTCCGAAAACAAAAATGATGGCTTAAGCAATTTTTTTCACTAACGGCCACACATCCAACTACCGACCACCTTCGAAGTTAAGTCCATTAATCGATCAGTACGATCGACATGTTTCATCATATTTATATGTTAAGTAAGTAGGTAATATTAATTCTTAATTATCAATAAGGCTCCGATGATATCCCTGGAGTTAAGCCTAGGTGCGTTGTACAATGACTATCATTTATCTTCCTCACGTGAAACGGAGAAAATGTCTTATCTTAGATAAAAGTCTAATAGTAGCAGAAAACCATGAACACTCAAACTCAATACAAAACTGCTCTAGACCTAATTTAAATCCATCAGCTATTTAGAATTCTCGACCCGGCACTGAACCGGGGACCTCGCTCGCTCCGCATACGGCCGGTTAATAACGATTATTGCTAATATGGCATCGACTTCTTTTTATTATCGTCCTCCGCCATACATATTTGCTCCCAGCCCCGTTACAGACCTGCAATGCTCGATTGCGGATAGCTTGTGCGATTTTGGACCTTATGCAGATCGCTTTAATGATGTACGTGACGCTGTTTTAGTGGTGTTTTCCTAGGGCTTACTAAACATGTTAGATCCTCTAGACTTGACTTATTACAAGTTGAATGCCAGTTTCTTTTAGTGCCGTGGACGAAGCAGGTGGGCAGTTCTGGTGTTCCGTGGCCAATATATCTGACGCACATGAGCAATCTCAAGCCTCAGTCCTTCGTTTCACGAAAGAAGGTCACACATAGATATTTTTAAATTAACCGGGACATTCTTCTTTATTATAATCAGTTATTGCTTCAGCGCGGGTTTGAGTCACCTATTATGACAAGATGATAACGGTCATAATTTACCAAACTGGCCAAGCGAAGACTAAACTTCATACAGATTAGAGATTGTATCATAAACAGTCGGGTATGAGGGTTTCACCACGATATTTTCCAAACCGCACCTGGTGATATATATTTAATTTTAAGTACACACGTACTTTTGGAACAATTCGCTATGTATTTTTTAAATGAAGTTCGAAACATTAATTTTGAAAAAGTTAATCTAAATCTTAGCAGGAATTTGGGCATGATGCGTACAGATTGGTGTTTTTTTTTATAAATGATAAATTACATTGATTTTTACAAACACTTTTAGGATACAATTTAATAGGATCAAGCTAATCAAACGGGGTAGGAAATAAAAATTGATAACAATATTTAGTTAAGAGAAGTAAACAGAGTATTTTCCGCTTTTTAACAGTTGTGTTTAAACAATTAGTGTTTTTTAGTCCTAAAACATAAACAGATCAGACAAATGTTCTATGATGGTCTGTTGTTGTGGCACTCGTCTGCTGATATGCAGGCAATTTTTATATTACAGGAAAGAGCAGTACGCGCCGTTCCTAACTTCAGGTCCAGGGACTCGCTTAGTGATCTCTTCAAAGAAATATAATTTCAATACATTTTAAAAAATATGTAGTTAAAATTTACTTTGATGGTTTTTAAAGAAGAGCGATGTTGTATTAATACTAGGAATAAGGCTAAAGTAAGTGCACCGATTTTCAGACTTAGCACACTCGAGGTAAAGAGCCGCATAGTGGCAGCGATTAAATTAAATCTCACATCA
This sequence comes from Agathymus mariae mariae, assembly GCA_018251895.1. Taxonomy (NCBI): domain Eukaryota; kingdom Metazoa; phylum Arthropoda; class Insecta; order Lepidoptera; family Hesperiidae; genus Agathymus; species Agathymus mariae. The sequence continues at coordinate 25,936 of DWPT01000041.1, forward strand.
AAAACATTCTCACGGCGAAATGTTATTAGAAACTAGATGATTACTTTAAAGAAATAAACAGTCTTGCTGTTTTGACATGAGGTTGTGTTGTCTGTAAGTGGGGAAAAGCTCTTAGGAACTTCTTGCCGCGTCTTCGAGACCACTGACGGTACAAGCGATAGCGTTGTTTGACTTTCGAAAAGTGTTTTTAAAACCAACTTTCTCTCATTTATTCTTTCAAACCCTAAACCGATAACAGTAACTATGAAATCATTAAATGGTTGATAAATATAACATACATTTTTTGGTGTAGGTGATATTTATAAACGTAACGAATAATTTTCTAAGCGAAATGAGGACGGGATACTAGTTTATATACAAAAGCCGATTATTTATTACCAACGGTTTACAATATTTCAATCGGTGTATTATCAGTCGTTCCTCCTTGGAATTCTTATAGCGTCCGTAGGTTTAATTCCAGTGCTCTTTCATCGAGTTGTCCATACAAAGACCTAAACTTGTAAATATGCCACTTCAGCTCATCAATTGGCATCACAACTGAACATTAGTGAAGTGACACGTCATATACATTCTAAATTTTCATCGCAGTATTCACAATTATTCTTGTAGGATAGTTATCGACCACAACTTTGTCCATCATCTTTCTCTTTTCTTTTAGCGGTGTAGCTCGGTGAAGGATGGAAGAGTCGGTGGCACCAAGTTGTTTCAGAGGTTGAGATCTATATTATCTACTTTAATCGTACTTGTCCAAAAGTAAGTAATATTAGCCGGTTTCGAAAAGTACAAATCTCCGTTTCACTCATACCGTTTGGTTGCACAACTATTAGTGCTCGTATTCGAAAACTAATTTGAAGTCATAACATCGACTTACCTACAACTAGACCATTATATAACTAAATATATATATCACACATATGTAGTTTACTCACGTCATTCTTTAGTCGAATTCGCCGGACTAGTTTCGGACCTATCCGAAGTCCTTTCTCAAGAGCCGTCGGCCACGGGAGCGCAAGTGTGATCTTGAGGAAGGACCTTGGATAGGTCCGAAACTGGTCCGGCTAAACAAAGACGTGAGTAAGCCGTTGTACACTATCACGTATGTATTCAGATACTCATGAATTTTTTAGTGCTAAAACTAGAACATTAGTACCACCTAGGATAAAATAAAACAATATAATTGCTTATACAATAAATTCATAGTCTATAATATAATTACTACCATCTATAACAGTTCCACTCAGGTCTGAACTCCTAACAAAATGCGAAGAAAATAAACCACATACGTTAAGTGCAGTCATCGAGAACACCTTGCGAAACTGTCAAATATGCAGGTTTCTTATAGCGATGCGTTTCATAATTAACTTCCAATACGATAACTTCTAAAAATAAAAAATGCGTAACCTGGCCCTTCGTTTGGATCGATATCCAAACCACCTTTCAACAAGCAATTTTTACATTTTCAGTAATACTGAGTTAGTTATAACCAATTTTAATTAAATATTTAGTAGCAACGGCAGTACTCACCGCTTCGAAATTATTTCATGGCCATAAATCTTGTATCTAAACAAAGTGCATAATGATCTCGGGCGACGATCCATAAAGCCGAATGACTAACGCCTTGCAGAATTAGAAAACGCTAAGAGATTATGTCACGGGCTATTTGCAACGACAAAGGATCATTTGTCGCAAATAAACTTAGATTAAACACGACCGCTGCTAATAGTTTCATTATCAAGATTACTCGTAACTCCACTCGGCGCTCCTCGGTGTGTGTTCAGTAAACAACTGGCATTGTTAACTAGTGCCGACGTTCATCATACCGCATCATACCAGCTGTGATAGTGAACTTCATTGAGCCGTCGTACGTTGAGCGAAACAAGTTAGGAATACACGCGTACACAGAACAACCAGCTGCAGCTAGCTGTATTGGCCGTAAATATTACTTCATAATTCCATTTATTGTGCACTTATAAACATGTCGACAGTCACACATTCAGAATTCTGGCATGCGGGATGAAAAATATCTAAGCTCAATAATGTGAGGTACATACTCGGGTGTTGTTAAATGTGTTTAGTGATTTCCGAGTGATACGAGCATAGACTGACGACCAAAAAGAATTCTATACAAATGTAGTTGGCACTATACGTCGAATATACCACGCGTACATTAAATAAAAAAATATGTAAAAATTAATCCACTTAAATTTATTTATTAGAATAGATATTTTATAAATTCCATTATTATTATTAGTTAAGATAATTTAGACGCAAAATAACTGCCGTTGTATAGACTCAAGATTCCAGATCCTTCTCATATGTATCGGATGCCTGTTGAGAGCTGCTTCGCGCAATAGGTAATACGTAATGTCAGAGTTGGATATTCTTTTTAATATTTACCCTAGAAAGACACTAAAATATGTTACATTATAATTGGCACTGGAGTACTTAATATTGAATTTGATCTTTTTCATCGCCTGGTACAACAATAAATTGATTATGGTGCTACTATTACACGCGTATACTATTTCGTTTTTGCGTCGTATGATTGCTGCAAGAGTTGGCAAAGTGAGTATTATCTCTCCTTCTATTTTCCAATAAAGTATTTTATCTCAGCCAGGATCGAAACATCCTGGTTTAACGTTAATTAGGAATGTCGTCCCGTTGATGTTCGATGTGGGAGTCCTTTTACTATAAGCTAATACCGGGTATGGCCGTGCATTACTTTAATACAACGTTAATAGTATTGCATTATCAAAAACAATTTGTCAATATTTTGTACGCCAATGCAGGGTTAACCCTGGATCGATTGCTTACTAATTATAATACTGTTTTAAAATTGCTTCGTTTTTTGGTTTCTCTGAAATTTTATTCAGTTTATATTTAAAATTATTCACGTTTTAGTACAGAAGTCGTCCGATAGTACGCCGTTACAGAACTTTTTTCTATAATACCAAAGGAAGCGTCGCGCCGAGTGATAGGCGACACGTGGCTACCCGGAATTATAACGTCGTAAGCACCCGCGTCGGGGACACCGCAAAACAAACTTTGCCAAGCGAAGAGCAAGGTCGAGAGTGAATTGGCACCTCCGGCGGTCTGTGAACTCTTGAAAATAATATTTCAGTTCGGCTCGTTACGTAACCCACGTATAATTAGAAGCCAGGACGTGGTTAAGGCGATGTTAGAGAAGTTTTAGTGGCGTTTAACGTTTTGAACTTTACTGACGCGCTCCGGCTGACGGCGACCACGCTTACATTCCGGGGTTTGATTCCATCTGTGGTTTACGTTTGGGTGTCGGGAGTAGTTTGTTGATCAAGTGATATTAACATGTATTATATTTAACTCAAAGATGAACAACCCCAACATCAAGCAGCATTTTGTACGATTATGTTCACCTTTGTTATCCCAGAAAAACATTAACCTGATGAGATTACAAATTACTTGAGTCCTTCCTTATTCCGAGCCCATTGGACATTGAGTCACTTACATAGGATATTTCAGAAACTTTCCACGCTGAAAAAATACCAATAATCGGGTAGTTATCCAGGAGGAGCCGAATATTTTTGGAAAATTACTTACCCCTGAACCACAACTGGACACAAGTGGGCTTATGAGGATCACGAATGCCTTCTTTCCAGAGGTAACCGTGCCGTTTGTAGCATCCCTCAACAGGACTGTCTACATTCCCTCGCCCAAGTATGGCGGTAATCAATTTGGTAATTAATTTGGAATCAATAGAAAAACCGCCTCGCCTAATATGGCGTGGCGCCGTATAGTGCGCGCGCTGTCTATCAGCTCGTACGTGCTTCGCGTAGCGCGCGATTATACGTGGATTTGGTGACGGAGATCACTCACAAATGACAGGTTATAGAAGGAAATATTACATGGAATTTAAAGCGTAAGTTCAAAAAAGTAATAAAAATAACATTTTATGGAAACACCTAGTCCATCCAGACTGTATTATTTCCAGCAAAATACGAAGATCAATTTCACAAAATTTGATTCTATTTTAAAAAATATTTTTTTATAGATAGGTGTTAATTTTATTTTAAATCCTCTGTAAATGTGTAACATGTATGATCAGTTAATTTATCAAGCCCGTGTCATTATACCTATACGTGTATCGTGCGTGCATCATTATATTTTGGAACGACTAGATATATTTAAATCAAATACATTTTTAGTGGACGAGTTGTTTTTATATTTATCTGATTTAATTATATTTTGCAACAAGCGGAGTCACTGATCCAACTTCCAACGCACGGCGGCCGGCTTCGTTTAGCTACGTCAATCATTTCCGATCGACACAAATCGTACTTCACTTAACTCATGACACGAGGTTGACTCCTCGTCAGTCTCAATTTCTCAAAACAAAATTGCGTTAATTATTCGATACGGTTAGTCTGGTAATAATTGCTATATTTGCGGTGACCAACTTTGACCTCGAATCGGGATTGGAAAAATTTTGCTCGTTAACACAGCGGTACTTTCTTTGAGGCTGCATTATGTACGGTAGACATTTTCACTACACGCCGCGCCTACCAATTAATTCTAAATGTCATACGAATTGGGGTTTTTGAGTTACTTCAAGTCAGTAAAGGCGGCGGATCGTTGGTGCTGAGCGAGTGGCGATGGCGAGTGGTGTGTAAAATCTGATACCACCGGCCATTGTCATCTTTACTCAAGGAGCGAAAGGGGCTTCATTCATTTTAGAGTCTATCTTGTTCCTACTGAACAACGTTTGCGGTTATGATGTATGATTATTTCTGTTCGAGGCCATTCAGCTCTGCTACCTAGTTTAATATTGAGGGCACTCACTCATAGTGGCCGAGTTCTTTGCCTGCTAGACTAGTTACCGTCCACATCTTAAACGTATTTCGGCTGCATTATTTAACAGCTATTTCACAAGCAGGTGCGTACGCTCTCCCTTTGCGACCATCAATGTCTTGATAATGCATCTCGTGCAACTGTCCCCTTTTTGCCTCCTGTTAACTAAGAAATTCTCAAGTCACCACCGGGATCAGTTGTAAAGTATCTGTCTGTGCATGCGGCCCAAGCCGCTGGTCGTCCATGTCTTGCGCGCTGTCGCCATGCCCTCGACATTTGCAAGTGGTCAGTTTGTTGAAACCGAAGCGCGCCTTGCGCAATATGCCGCCAGTTATCAGTCATTCGTTTACTTCACCACGGAACATGTGATAACGACTTTTATGCGATGTAATTATTACCTGTGATGTTCTGATACTCGTGACGAGGTTACCGGCTGCTCGGAAAGGTTACGAGCACGGGACATTGAAACCTCTTTACGCTGACAACACTTTAAGAAATTGGATTCGCATTATTGACTAGTGTCAGTGTTTTTAGATGGTAAATATGATTAAGCATTACGGCTCCGTAGCGAGGGGTCTAGGGTGCCATTCGCAGCCAGGGCTGACATTTGCGTGACGAATAAATGTTTGTTCTCAGGTTTTTTTGATTTTGTTTACACTCATGTAACTGTGAGACTGTGTGTGTGAACGTATTATATAAATCCATTTTTATTAAGTAACCATTTAATATTTTTATTCATTGCTTGAGGTGTTCGACAATTTGTTTTTTCTGGCTAGTTATATGGTTTGACAAGGAGTTTCGTCAATGGAAAAAAAAACGCCGTAAAGAATTTAATCTGTTTTTCTGAATTGGTACATAATTACTTTTTCTGCACTATTTCGCATGGACTGTTGCAGAACTTGACTTTTACACAAAAAAAAAAACTAATTAATCCGTTTTAGCAGCAAGACTTACGTTAATTGTAAAAACTGATCACTTAGTTATACTACATTATAATATTATTATCACAGAAAGCGCCCGGAACTTCAATGTATATATGTTTATGACAAAAAAGTCGTGAAAGTTTCTGTGTCCCAGACGGCAAATTGGGCGATCGCTCTCGATTGTAATCCTTCGATAGTAATCGTCAAGCCTTAAGTGCTCAAATCCTCATACATGTATGTGGACTCAGTACATGGACTTACACAATAAATACATCACACGAATAAAACCCAGGACTCCTAACTCTGCGGGTAGAGTCGTTACTGGTTTGGCGACGAGGGCCCTCTGCTCCAGTAATTCGAACTGGACTGTAGTGGAGTGAACTCCGACACTCCGACATTCAAGAAAGCTTGTGTCTAATAGGATCGCTTACATCCAGTGCCGATCAAAGATAGTGACACTCATAATTGCATTTCGTCCCGGAGTCTGACTAACTCTAAAGCAATGATCCTGTCTCAGCTCAGTCCGCGGCCGCAGTAGCCCTACTGAGTAGTGTTATTCTCCCAAACTAAAACATCAACGTCGAAAAGTTTAACATCAAGAACGCTATAACTCTATACGACTGTAGTTAGCTAACTGCTACATTTCAAACTACCTTATACAGAATGGAGGTCTCTACTAAGCAATGAAGGATTAACCTATACTATGCGTACAAACGAGTCCATCACATTCAAAGAAAGGATTTGTAAGGAAACTTGTAAACACGGCTCTACGTCGTTGCGTTACGATGTGATCGACGTACGATCGATCAGGGAACTGTTGTCGTGGGAGCGAGAAGCGAGAACCGAGTAGCGATACATGCTGAAGCTGTAAGAAATTTCCGTAATAGAATTCTGAAGTCAAATCCAGTTAACCGATCATTAATAATCGCAATAGTAACACTGTATATACAGTACAAAACATACAAAAATATGATCCAAGGAACCCATCTGGTGTGAAATGTCGGTTAAAATGTTAATGTTAATGGTAACGTTAGAATTACTATGAAAACAAATAGTCTTTAACAGAAAATAAAAGTTATATTGTTTTATTAATAATAGAGTTTCTTAGGAGATTTTTTATAGATAACTTCATCTTAACTATCAATCTAGAAATACATACGGGAAATTCAACGACGATCGGAACGAAATCATCAACTGTAATGACAGTTTTAATTCGATTCATATTTCAAATTGATTCATATTTAAAACATATAGTATGTATATACTTCGTAGGTACTCAATAGGTACCCAAGAAAATTATGAAACTAACATGTTGAGAGGTCGCACCTTCGGAACCACGAATATTTTTTGTTTAATCTTATTGTAACTGTTTCTCGCTTCCATTTTCTCGCTCTTTACACGACAAGTGTACAAATCACGCACACGTAATCATCCATAATGACTTTATCGACCAAAAGTCCTTTTGCTTATACATCGCTCGGTTTGTATAAAAAGGTTCTTTCCCACCGGTAAAGAGGAAGCGAAGGATGTGAGCATAATTTACTTATTAGAGATTATACCGCGAGTACCACGCGTTGGTCGTTCAGACGATGCGCTTGTTCATAGTGCGTATGTGCATCAGGAAACATAAGTATAGTTCCTTGTAATATAAAAGTTTTAAGTTTTGTAAAAACGAAATTATTGATTTCAAAATTTTCGAGAGCATATTTTTAAGACTTATCAGACAGCAGACGATAGTCCAATTTAATAAAATATTTTTTCTTAATAAAAGTAGCTTAAATAAATGTTGCTTGTTGTACGCAGGAACGAGTATGTTAAGGGCATCTAATGGCTTATGATAAAGACGTGTCGCGAGTATTATTTAAATGATAATAAACAGCGTTTCTAACTCCTGTATAGTGTTGTATCGGGTTTCAGAAATTCGGGTAACTCTATATAAAAAAATCCATCGACATCACTGGGTGATCGTGGTGAGCATTTTTTACTGCTTAAGGGAATAGTTTCATCTGCGAAATCCATGAATATATTAAGTATTTGTTAATATTTTTCACTATGCAAAATTCTGCCGTGAACCCTTATTGTGTAACATCGGACACCATAATTACTATGCATAATTTGAGAAAGTTAATTCGTAGGTATATATAGAATAACTCGAAATATAAAAGAAGTACATGCTTTACAAACCACTATATTTGTGGAAGTCGACCGTCTATTTAATATTTAGCATTTATTTAGTTTTTTAACAGTTAATTTGTGTACTCCAATGTTTTCACCTGCTTTCTACAACGACGTTTTGGAATAACCTTTATAAAATACCTAATACGGCGTCGCCAATAAATGCATTTCCGACAATTGTCGTCCGTATAATTTGGGTCTAAAATTACCTATTTACGTCAAATTTTAGGTAATTTACAATATGTCTTGCTATGAGGCAACGCGCAGTCAGGGTAGTGTTTTTATGACTTAAATGTGTTATCTCGGCTTCGATAAATAAGAAATTTCCTGCATTTTGTAGTTTCGGAAAAAACACACTAGGTACAAAGATCATTAACTATCGTTTTCAATTTTGCCAGCGCTGAATGAGAAAACATATGAAAGTAAATTACATTAACACCTATCGCAACATCACAACATCTAAAGGACAATATTGAGCAGCTCTTATGTTTAATGTTGTGATGGTCACATATTTGTTGGTTAGATTACTTTACATTTAGGTAAGTCTGTGAGGCAGGTGAAGGGGCGTATCAACCGCCGGCAGTGTGTCGACGTCTTTGCAACGCATTCGCGGGTGGCCGCTAATGTCCGCGCGCCGCGCGCTGTACCCGTGATTATTGATTGATTTATTTGTATTATGTAATTTGCATTTGATTTTAAGACAACGTTAATAAAGTTTCAGTTATTGAGATCAGTGCAATTGCTTGTCATTAATTAACGAATCAACGACATGTTGCTGAGTGTTGAGTATGTGTCATTTAATAACATTGTATTAAATGTTCGGAATATTTGATATAAAAATAATATTTAATTATGTATTCACTTTTTGGGTAAAATCTGTGAATCGTTTTGGCTGTTTTAAACGGTATATTTTGAAATATAATTGTATATATTGGTTATTGTTATAGTTTTTATACTTATGTCACCGCGGCCATTATACATTTTAACTGTAACGAATACTCACAATTTTTGTGTATTTTACAGATTTGAATTACATTGATCATGATCAGTACGAGACTCAATCTCGAGAGCAACAATCGGGAATAAATAATATATATATATATATATAACTAATAACTTCGTAATTACTGAAACTAAAATAATAAAGCATCGCATTATTTGCCTACAACTTACAGGCATACGTAATAACATCAATGCCTATCAATTACCACAGGAAAAGGAAAATAGTACCTACTGGATATTTACGCCACTGAACTCTATCCCGATCAGACTGGCTATTTTTTTTCTATCCTTGGTCATGGGCATCTGTAACGGGTTTTGGCGAACTCTCTTTAATTTAGCATAAGTATGCTGCGACCAACAATCATCTGGGTGGCCTTGAGAGTACACCTCATTACTCATCACCGCGGTAGGTCAGGTAACTTTCAAGGCGTGATAGACTAATAAAATGTTGCCTAAGTTCACATATCACTTGCGACTGGCACACAACGGAAGGTTATGAGTACTTCGTTTGCTATGAAATAATTATCATACTCACGAGACATTCCCGCCGCAGTGCAACGGGATCTGATTTTAAATCAATGTAAAATATTCTTTTACATTTCTTATGATCGATGAAAACAATTATTTCGTTATTTCATACTTATGTGTACAAGTGTACACTTGAACAGTTATTGCGACGAGAAGGTTTTACTCTCTGTGTGATGAATGATGAAGGCGACTGGTTTTCAGTGGAAACCTTTAATTACCGCTTACATCGAACTAAAATGTTCTGTCATGTCATGACATATATCAGCCTTTAAATAAAAGAAATAATCAACAGAGTGAGTCATAAATGTACACATATAATGTAATATATTATGATGATGTTAGTAAGTACATACGAAAATATATTATTTTCACTAGCAGCGGATCAGACACACATTGTTCCGAATTTCCACTTCCATCCACCTCCAACTGCCAGAAAACTGTTTTACAATTTAAACTTTATTGACGAGAGAGAGAGTAAAGAGCTGTTCAGGTATGTATTTTCGGATAATATTGGCACTGAAACTGTGATCCGAATTAAAAATATTTAACTTCATTACGGAGACAACGATTCAAAAGTGTTATTATTTATAGAGCCAGACAGACGGACGGTGATATAATAGCAAATATTTTTATCTATCTAGGTGAGATATGGGGATGGCGAGAGCATTTTATTAAATGCTTGCTTTTTCTTTAGGTTCTCACAAAACCTTTGATGAATTGAATGAAATCTAAGGATACATTTTTACTTCGTAAGTTGCCAACAATAAATTTTAATGATAATTAGTTTTCAGTGAATACGGTTATGAAAAATGAACATAAATGGGCACACTCGTACATATTTCATTATTAAACACACACATACCTACTTCGTCGGAACCACTTCCACGACAAACAGGATCACCATCAAACCATCTATTGAATGAATGAATTAAATAATATTTATTCGAAGTTGGTTTTTACAAACATTTTTCGAACGTCAAACAACGACATCGCTTCAACAAATCCCTACCGCGAGTGGTTTTTTTTCCAACTCACAGTTATACAACGCACTCATGGCTACATATTAAACTCATATCGAAGCAGTATTATCCTTAAAGTCATGATCAAATTTGTAATACTTTATTAATATTCTTCGCTTTATATTTTTTTTATGTAAAACCTTTAGCCGACTCTTGAACTAACCTCATCTATCGGGAGGGTAACCAGCGAATAAATTTCAGTGATCTACGCTAATATTATAAAGAGAGAGTGCGAGATTATCCTCCGAGAAAGTATCCTC
>DWPT01000042.1:0-36593 GCA_018251895.1 Agathymus mariae mariae
ATTTCACTTTCATGTTTGTTTATTACACTTAAAAACTGATTATCACTTTATTAAGTGTCGCTTTGATTTCTTTTTTTTATTTTATTCGAACCTAATACCTAAATATACATATTTGATTGTATTAAGTACAAAAAGGTCCCAAAATTTTAATGATTTTTGTAAAATATATACTAATTGCCAGGTACTAAAAATTGTATATTGTTATTTTTATTTACATTTTCTACGGCCGTCGGTGCTATATGTATAATATCAATGGCAGTATATAAAATTAATGTAAATACAACTGTATTCTTACCAGCAGAGAATTCATTGACCCTCGTCAAACGGCCTGCCTCCAGCTTCAACTCTTCCTCGTCTTGAACGGGTTGAAATCTGTCCAAGTTCATACAACGCAGAAGGTCCGACGCCTTCGAGAGCATATTTTTGTAACCCTATAAATCACATGAAATTATACTTGAAATATACTTTTTGTTAATTCACGGTTTGAATCGCGAGGCGAGGCGCCCCGCGTTTCAACATATAATTAAAAAATTATCTTTGTGATATCTCCAGCATGTATTTCTAATGTTCTACGTAAACACAAATATCACGGAGATATCACTAAATCTTACTTATTTACACTGATGTTTTCTATTTTGAAATTATAATTTTTTTGTATTAAATAAAACATACTTTTTACACAGTTTTGCAATTTCAAGATGAGCATTTCGATTTTTTTAAATTCTTTACTATATATCGCCATCTTTTAGCAAAAAACCAAAAGTAATTTTTAGATTCATTTGAAATATCTTCTACAGGTGAGATGGCGCTAGTATAACTAGACCTACAGCTCAATATTGCGTATCATGTTACTTATGGCTCGTTTTATCATCGCCGATGGTTATTTTTTTTTGTGCACTGATTTAAACAAATTGGGATCTGGGAGGATTAATAATGTTCATTATCGAAAATGTTTTTGAATTTTAAATGTATGTCTCTCTTAAAGGGACATTCCCTTTAATATATAATTATAACCAGAACAGTCTTACGTGCCTGGATATCTCCGAGCCCCCCGATCGCTTCATCCACGTCAACGTTTCCTATGTCGATCTCTCCAAACAAATTCTTTCTGAGTTCTGCGTAATCCGGAGAGGTAAGCAGTTCCGTCAACACAGTGATACCGTTCTTATGCAACATTAGTTTGTCAATGGAGAAGAATGCATCTGCGAACGAATGGACCAGGTTCTTGATTTTCACCGCAGGCGCGAAGGTTTTCCTTGCCTGGACAAATAACAATACATTAATAGACAGCACACAACACGAAAAGTAAAAAATCGTCAAAAAAAGACTTGTGAGGTACACAGGTGTTTGACTTAAGTATCTACAGTATTTTTTCTGTCATTTCAATAAACTCGAATTGGGATGTAATCCCTTCTATCTTCTGTATTTGAGTGAAGTAAACCTGCTTTGCTTATGGTGTACCCCGCTGAACAGCGGATGGCGCAATGTTGTTAGGTCCCGACGTTTATAGTTTCTTGGGCTTTGTGTGACCTAGTTTAATCCCGACGGTACTCATGTATGGTGATAGAGTTCTTTGCTCGCTTGACTAGTTATCGCCCTCCTCTTTCGGAAGTCAACCATGAAAGTACATCATTATGTCATGTCTGACAGCCCATCAGTGTTACCCTTAGTGTTGTAAGTGGGCACAGGCACTCTTTGTTCAGTTAACACCGCATGTCTCCATAACACCTCACACGCCAGTAAGATTTGGCTTACAGATAAGCGCCAGCAATTAGTCATGTGGCGAGCAATAAAACTTACGCACTTTTTTAAGTGATATAAATTATATGCAACAGGAGCGATTGGATTTTGATAAAAAGTTATGAGAAAGCATTTAACGATTTAAATAGGATATTAATGGTTTATAAATTTTTGTAATATGCCCAATTTAGTGGTGTGCAAATTTTGCATGTTAATCTTTACCCCCGTGGCCTAGTGACTGACATGCAGGCGCCTGGTGTTAAGTGAGTGTTGCAACCAGTAGACATCTGTAACTAACCTGTTGTACCTACTAGTATTGTTAATCACTTTGTACTGGGAACTTCGATGCATTTTTACCAAAACAAAGCCGCTTGAAGCAACGTGTTCGTTTGTGGACTCATCGCATGGCAACGCATTACACCAACTTACTTTTTCAATTATTTGCTGGACAAAGGGTGTATTCGGTGTATACAGTATCTTGCCGAGGATTAGAGGTTTGGCGAAACTCCATAAAATTTTTCCTCCCTTCATGCGAATAACCTCCTTGTACAGCGAACGGCAGAATTCAGCTGGAAATATTCATTATATAAAAGATGTTAAACAAATTATTTATTTTTATACCCTGTAATCTTCACCCATAGTATCGTAAACAGATTGATTGATTACTTGGCAATACTTCGAGCTGCGCTTCATCAGGCTTCCCAGAGTTGTCTTGTACGCCGGAGATGACTTTGTAGTACTTGTTGAAGTTCGTCTCAAACGGGTGGCCGCATACCATGTGGCCGGCCTCTGACATGAAGCTGGCAGCTGGAAAAGGACACACCTTTAATACGGCTGTTCAGTTACTAAGGCGTATCTAAACTGCGTTGCTTGTTGTGTCTGAAGGTTATAACAACCTTAGCTTAGTTAGCAGTGACCCTTGCTGCTGAACGAGGAGGGCATTCGCGGCTTCTTTTCTCCTGTATTATAATAAAATTTAACTCACACGAAATAAAACTATTTACAGATGTGCTGTTTCTAAAGTTTCTAAGCAGAGGCTCCTCAGCCAGGCTGTCGACCAGACTACTCAGGCGCTCCTGGATGGTGGGCAGCACCGACGTCATGTCCGAGAAGTGTAACAGCACGTTGTTGCCGTCGTGTTCGGAGAGATTCGACGCTGAGAACAGCTGGGATAACACTGCGGATTTCACCTGTGAATAATTAATAAAAACATATGTGGGGTAAGTTAGGAATCTATAGTGGAACATCGGTCACAGGCGTATGGTGGATCAGTGCCTGCGGGGGGGGGGGGCAAAAAAGTCTATGTCTTATCAGCTAAGAACGCAATCGACACCGAAATGGCGCGATACCGGGACGTCTGTATCAGGGCTTAGTTACAGGAAAAATCGGTGGAGCCATCTGAATATGATAAGGACAGTTGTATTTGTTTAGACAATTGTAACATATATCATAGTTTTGTAAATCTCGCTGTATGAAAAACAATTTAGTGCAGCGACACAGTCACGAGCAAGCTTGCATAACACGTTGCTCTGCGGTACTGGTGCGAGTTCGCCCTTTCATCTAATTCTCGTTTAGTTAGATATTCACACATAGACAATGTTCCGACCTTTGATGATTTTGAAGTAACTGGAGTCCGTTGAAGGTAATACAGTAGCTCGAATAATTAATTGCTTCTGTCCTTATTGGTGTTATGAATAGTAGGGACAAATAATAATGAAATAAATAAAAATAACCTTTTGCAAGACCAAAGTATAGTTGATATTTTGCACCAAAACAGGCAAGATTTTCTTCACTTGTTCGTCGCTTAGCCCACAGAACTGTTCAGTAACCGCCCCGTACACGTCGTCTAGGGTAACCACGTCCACATTTCCTGGGATTATAACCTTGGACATGTCATCGACATTGCACACGAAATTCTCGATGTGGTAGGCTCCCGGTTTAGCAGCAAAGATCTGAAACGTCATAATATACTCTTATAATAAATCATTCATAGCGGCTCATTTAAGAATATTTTCGTGTACAGCCTGAGCTGCCGAGTATTCTTGGACCAGCCTATACAACTCTTGAATTCTCAATGTTTGGGTTACATTATAGAATTAATAAAAAAACCCTGTATGACCCCGATAAGGTCCGATAGTTTAAATAATATACGATATTGTGCATAAAAATGTGAGCCCAATTTATTAGAAAATGTTGTAGGGTATAAACTTGAAACTATTTTCAGTCGTATGAACTTGCCGGTGTAAGCATGATATAGCCGGCCTGAATGCGAGGCGCCGCGATTGACCAGAAATTGGTATTGTTGATGCCGAGGTCGGTGAGAGCGGCTTCTAGGTTGTCCGGGTTCGGGAACAGCTGCGCAACTGACACTGGAAGAACGAACTTGCGTGAATATCAGACAAATGTATTCTGTTTGCATTGCTCCAACATGCGTCATTACAAACGTACCTTTAAGGTCCTCCTCCAGGAGATAGTTTTTCATTTGTCTGAGGATGGCGAATCCAGCTGCGAGCGCATTCACGTCGTGCTCCAATATGGTTCCAGCCAGAATCGGTCGCAGTTGCTGCAATACTCCCCGTAAACTAACACAGATAAACACTTTCATTCTATCTCCTGATTATTATAATGGCAAAAAAATTGTCAATTAGGTTCCAGAACTGATCAAATGAATGAAGTCTAGAAATAAAATATAACCACATCTGTTTTATTGAAATAACTTTTAGAACGATTGGCAAATATAACAAATCAATAAATAAAATGTTATCTATCGTACATATAAACAATATACATATACATTCGATAGATTATTTAAGTACAACAGGCGGGTTAATCACTCAAATAGGGATCTCTCCCCGACAAAATATTAAACACGTACAATAACCATCGCATTGAACAGTGCAGGGGTGCAAGGTTAGGCTCAATACTTAGGAAACGTAATGACGGTGTTAAGGTAAATTAGAAAGTACAGAAAACTAGGGAACTAGGTTGGACTGTATCTGTACTCCTCACAGTTACAAACTTGTACCAGCAGTGCAGTGAAGCATTGACTGTAGAAGGAATAATAAAAAAGGATTAAAACATGGAGATTTCTATTCGAGCGTAGAAAATATATGATGCGAAATGGATTTGTATTGAAAGCGTTGTTTTTTTCTCTCTTTCTTTCTTCTCATTTTGACGACCATGGCTGACGGTGACCACTTCAAATTAGGTGACTCATCTACTCGTTTGTCGGCTATTAACGTAAAAAAAGTATTCAGGTATATTAGATTAAATCTCCGGCAAGTACAGAGAAAGTATAGGGATGTTGATTAAAGCAGTGAAAATGTATGTCACTAGGTTATAATTCTATTTGATTTTGCCCCTCGCAGTGACCTAAAAAATTCCAATACAACCAGAAAGCAGCACAAAAATATTGTATTAGGACTGTATGATCAGGGACATATGAACCTAGGAGCTGTATTGCGAGTGAATTAAAAAGGAGACACCTTTTCATCTACAGTATACCGTCGAAAATGGAACTCCAGTCCAGTTGCAACTTTCAATGTTCCGCGCATTTCCTAGCATGATGTTTGAGGTTATTTTTTTTAATTGAATAAACCACTGTTTACGTCGTGTTCCTCGGAGAACACAGCCTTTACAACGATGTTCTTTAGTAGGTTGGTAGGTATAAACCTACCTGTATAGCAGACCATCCAGCGACTCTTCGGTCAACAGATTCATGCATAAGTTGATGGTGGGTAGCAGCTGGCCGTCCGCAACGGCGACCAGGTCAGCGTGGCTCACTACTCCCAGCAGCCGCGCCATGTGCAATACTAGCTTCTCTTCGTGCTCCAGCATCTCTGAGATAAAGCCAAATTTCCAGAACGCCTGGTTTTGAAGCTTCGGCAGCTGAGGACATGGAGAGCAAGTAGCCATTTTAATTATTTTATTAATTGTCTATATGGGAACTGTTTTTTCTGAAATGTAACTAAGCAGATGTAATTTAAGTACCTCGGTTTTTAATAGGTTCGAACCCCCGAAATGTTACCCAAATCCAAATGTTACCAACTCAAACGTTAACGTCATTCAAAACGTTTGTCTGACATTATTCATTAAAATTCTACAATAAATAACGCATATCGACAATATACCTATTTTGCAATTGATCGTTAGCAAATTCAATGAGAGAAAAGTAAAAAGTAAATGAAATAAAAAAATAAGAGTACTCACGTCTGTTTCTACCAGGGTGTTGTTGATCACGTTGTCGACGGTCGCGACGATGTCGCTACAGTCGAAATTGCTGCAAATCTCGGTCCAGTTGAACCGGGCCAGTCGCAAGTACTCGTTAGTGGGTCGTCGGATCTCTCGAACCTGCAGCAAATCGAAACTTACGGCTCTATAATGGATCGTCTCGAAGTTTTGCTGCTTCTGAAGACAGATTACTTATTTGTATGTAGAAATCTTGGGAAGGAAATATATGCTCTGAGATTCTTACACACCGTCATCACACCGTACTGCCACCATATCTTGTTTCCTCACTCATACTTCACATACTTTATTCAAGCCTATTATATGTGATTAAGTCATACCTACACAACAGAACACACGAGACACCTGATGATGAGAGGTTACTACCAGCGCGAGAGCACGAGAGGTTGGCTCGGACATAAGGATGACTTATCCCAAACTCGTCGGTAACTTACCGTTCTCAAGTTAATTTTAGCGTTCTCGATGTCCTCCACAATTCTCTTATCCCCTACGATCTTCATCAGATCTTTAGAAAGATCATGGCCCTTGTTCAAGTAGTTCTTCAAAACGCTCTCCACATCCAAGTTGTGGGCTACGGCAGAATGTAGTTTTTTGAAGTATGTCAAGTTCTGGATGCCAGGAATGTCCTGAATATAAGGCAGTTCAGCCCGGAACAGCTTTGTCGTACGGGCGAGGATGTGGGCGAATCTGCAGGGAAAGATAACCATAGTTTTGATGTAAAAAAAAATCTTGTTATTCAACACATAGAAGCTGAAATTTTCAAGCTGAGAATTGTATCTTTTGGTGGCTACATGAAATATTTCGATAAGACCACTAACTATTTTCGCTTCGCTTCAGACAATCTACACCTAACGTCAACAATAGCACCCGCGTTGTTTAGAAATGGGGTTTTCTAGTTTTATGAATTAGAAACATATTAATTACTTATAACAGCTTCAGTCAGCCAGCCAAAATTTTATTCACTGCCCTTTAATATAATGTAAAATTATATAATCAAAATCTAAATAAATATTCAAATTAATTTCTTATTTCGCGGGAACATCTGATAATATCAGTAGCTAAAATGCAAGTATCACTCAAAGCTGTTTGGTGGTTTTAGTGTGAAGGGTAGTCAACTTGAGAGACATACAAAAAATATGTTTTGACTTCTGTTCGATAACAAAATCTACCTACATTAAAATTTTCAATAAATACTTGTATTTTTAAATGAATCGTCGAATCCTAACATAATACATTACGTACAAGCTAGCATTGCCGAGCGCGCTGCCGGTGACGTTGGCGGCCAGGCACTGCCTGACTTTGGTGTCACCGCTCGTCACGTCCTCCAGGAGGTGAAGCTTAACCAGCTCCAAGAACTCGTTCATAGATTTGTTGAGCTCGTACTTAGTGTAATTGCGATTGGAGATAAGCTGGAAACAAATTACAACGTATATTTTTATTCTAACGCCATTTAACAATAGTTTGGACCGGTTTGACCGTGACTGACCGTACTAGCTCTTTGTCTTCACCTATTGTCACTGAAGCATCACTAAGGATAAAGCTACAGTCTTCTTCGGATTTACCCGCGCTCTCTAGGTGCTACTTATGAAGCATATACTATATAATATTTTTATATTAACGGTCATTGAAAACTGAAGAGTTGTAGTTTAAAAATACAATCTCTCGTGTTGTACCTAAATATATAAAATCGTACTTCATTGATAGCCATATCCCAGTGAAAGTCGTTTTTGAGGGAGAGGTAGATCTGCTCGAGGCTCATCTGGTCCATGTGGCACAGCAGGTTATCGTATTCTTGCTTCTTGTACAACTGCAGGTTGATTTGCTTGAACCACGACGTAAATGGGGAACAGAGCGTGCATTCGCTGAAATGAGGTACATAAATATTATAACCTAACATCTCTGTCATGCAGTCGACCGACAAGCCGTCTAGGGTTCTGGACTCTCCATCAAACACCATAATTATTTGAATATATTTTGTGCCATGTGATATCCTCTGAATGCGCAATGTCTTGACGATGTCAATCTAATATAATGGGGCGTTGGAAGTTTTACATATATTCATTAGAGGGCAGTCCATGGCATTCTATTCTATTCTTCTAATTATTACTGCTATACAGAGAATGTTGGATACATTCTCTCAGAACTACATTCCCGATTCTGTTTTTAATTGCAGTAAAATTAAAACTATCAGCGTCAAGGACATCATTGAATAGTTATAAAAAAGTGCATATGCATGCAGGAAAGCTAAGATCTAACAAATGATTCTATGCAATATCTTCTGTAATATGAAATATTTTATTACTGACCTATTGTTAACGAACAGAGTGGCGGCATCCACCAAATTAGTGAGTACGCCGAACGATATCTTGGTAAGGGATTCTGTAGATAGCAACAGAACGACCGCTTTCCTCAATTTCTCTATCTTGTCATCGGTAATCCACCTCGGCCTCATTGGTTCCTCGGGTCCAGACACTATGCTTGCTAGTTTCGATTCCATCTTCTTTAAGTCAGAGTTCAAGAGATCGTAGTCGACTTCGTTGGACAATTTTAGTTCGTTGACGTAGCCCTGTAAAGCGATTTGTTCTTATCGGTTGTCTTTGACTGGAACTCGTAGTCCAGCGTTGGGTCATTATTATAATAAGTTTGAAGCCTTGATTATTGCGAATCTTAGTAGAACCTAGATAGTAGCCCAACTTTATGTGTTGATAGCGTAAACTATAACAATTTACAGCACACAGTTCATGTCGGTACCACAAAAGAAAAGATTTAGCTAAGCAATATATTTTTTTTGCGTTTGACTCTGATGTCACGCTACCCTATCAAAAGTGTGGTTACTGGCTTCACTGACCATTTCCGTTTGTCTTCAAATTAGGTTCATGACCTGTTGGTTCTAGAATTGTGTTATTAGTAAATAGTCTACGCTTTACCTAGTCCATTACCTGTCCTGTTATAAAGCATTATTATCTTTCCGTGAAGCGTGCCTGGCTAACTACCACCCTCCTGCTTAAGTCAGCCGCCAAACGACTCGTCGTGTTCCGGCTGGGGGCTTGAGAGCTAGTGCTTTCTTTCTTACCTTCTTCTCATTTCCTAACCGACAACGCATCAGTGATACTTTTGGTCTTGCTGATGTCCACGGGTGACGATGACCACTTACCATGAGGTGGCTCGTCTGCTCGTTTGTCGGCTATTACCATAAAAAAGGGTTCATTGTTTAGTACGCAGGAATAACAACATTTTATATACACCTGTGAAGCAAACAGCATCGGAGGTATCTCTCTAATGAGATCAGTGCTGTTGTTGCAAATCAAGTCCTTGAGGAAAGACAAGGAGTCTGTCCCATCGGGCAAGTAGTCCCGCAGCGACACGTTGTCCCGGCAGAATCCTTCGGAGTTCTTCATTTTCATATCACGAAGAAGACGTACCAGCTGGGAAGAAAATTATTTTCAAATAGGTTTAGCAGAAATACTCTACTACTACACAATGCTAATAGGTCCTAGGTAGATACGACTGATACTCATTAAAGGACATTACATTTCTTAAAAAACTAAAACATGTTTTGATACGAGTATGTTAAAGCATGCAGAGAGACCTGGTTCTAGTTGATCTTAATAATGTTAATACGGTCTAAAAGTTGTTTGTTGAAAAACTTCTGATATATCGAGACATAGAGTTAGGATAGGAAGGCCAAAATTAAACGATGTAACCAAACATCTTACATGTATTTTGTCCAGATTACTGAGGATATTATCAACGATTTCAAAGCTCTTCTCTACGATGTCGATGAATCTGCCCACGTGAGGTCCACTGTACACTTCTCGTAACACCGCCCACCAATCGTCGCCGGAGAGGAAGTTGACCACGATGCCGTACTGTTGTACGTTGCTGTGCAAGTACTGTACGTACACGGGAATGCCTAATTCGTAGGCGTAGGAGATTGACGACTTTAAAGAATTTACCAATTCACGCCTGCTAGAAAACAAAATAAATTGTAAGTTACTCACTCGAAGTATTTAAAAAGTAAACAAGTGAAAGTATTAAGTGTGAGTGATGTCCATACTGCATCCATAAATAGAATCAACTTCTTAAAAAGTATCCATAATTAAATTTACTACATTAAATATATAAATATTAATTATTATATAGTTAATAATCACTACTATTAGTACTTACGTATCGTTAAATAATTTAAATATGTCCACTGTATCTTCAGCGTCATCATTCCGTAATAAGTCTATAAGTCTTAATAAACTCTCTCGAGCCATCGTCATATCATCATCGACCACGTTTTGAACTGTTTTATAAAATAAATTAAAATTTTTTGAACAAATCTGTAGCTTCACTCTGTCTGTATCGGATAAAATATCTTTCCTGGTGTCTTTATTTTTTAAGTTATCACACATTGCGGTCAGAGCATCGGCCAGTTTATAATTTTCATCATTAACCCACAGAACATCAGTTAGGACATCGAAATGTAAAGCAACAGTTTCAGTTGGACGTCGCTTAAAGATTCTCTGTAGGGCTGTTAACTGAGGTCCCATGTTATTGATTTCTTCTTCAGGAATTCCTTCAAACAGAATCTCGTCTACTTTTATATCGTCTAGTGCATTGGATAGCTTGTTAGTTATTGCTGCTATTCGTGTCAAGTAAAGAGATGATATAAATTGTTTCTTATAAACTTCATGGAACAAGCGATATGATGTATCGTTTACATTGATTTTAAACGATAACATTTTATCAATAGTGCGCTCTAATTTATTTTTTATTTTATCGATTTTATTAATTTTTCCCCCAGTGACTGAATCTTCTTCGTCCTCAAGTATAATGGTAACAGGTTTTTTCGATAGTTCAGTTATAAAATCAGAAAGTTCACTTATTTTAATATAAGCATTCTCATAGTTGCTCGTTAGGTTATCAGCTGGCATCGTGAAGAAGAAATATTGCTAAAACACAAAATATAAATATATTCATTTCTATCTACGGCAAATTCCATATTTGTATTTTGGTAGGATAATGTATGTGGGTATGTGACTGTAGGGGCTCTGGCTGAACCCCTATGCTTGTTGGTTGATAGTAAATGGTAGTCAGTACTGAGAAGTTGGTAATTAAAAGGAAATTAAAATTAAAAGATAATTAAAGAAAATAAATGGTACACTCTGTTTTCGGTCTGTTATTTAGAACATACAACGGCCATTTGTTTCATAAGAATTTCCACAGCACTTACTGGTTTAGCAACGACATCTAATAGAATATTTTCTCCCCTAGGCAATGAGATCCAGTACAGCAAGGAGGGGCAGATGTAGGGCTTGATGCGGCCGATGTTAGTTCGGTTTATGGGGCTACCGGGAGGTGGACTCAGCGCTGTCACCACCGCGTCGCAGTCCCAGAACTCGGTAAGTGATGCACGACGGACCTAAGATGTTATAATTCAAACTACTAAAAACAATTATTAAGGTTTCTAGTCTGTAATTCTTTTTAGGTCCATTTCGTTGATTTCTAGATGGATACAGATCCAACTAGGAAACAACAAAATGGGGCAAACGTCAACGTTTTGGAGCGAGTACTATTTATATACAAATACGAAAGGCTTTTATGAAGTGAATCGAGAGCAGGTTGCTAGAAATAAAATAACAATGTTATGAATCTCTAACATTTAAAGTTCCCTTTTTTCAACAAACAATCGGAATATTAAAAATATGTACATCGCATATTGTACCTGATTCATAAATCCTAAGTCCCAGTACGAGTTCAGTAGAACGGCGACAAACTGCGGAAACTGGTCGTACAGCGCGTACAGTCCGGTGCTGCTCGTGAACCCGAACACTTTCAGCAGGTTAGTGTTTGCTTCTGGGATGTAAAAAATAAATGAGTGATTACATGACATTAGTAAATTGTTATTGATTCGGTACTACTAGTGAACAAAGAATTGTCTATATTTGCAATGTTATCCTTTTTTTTATTTCAATACCACAATTAGTTAAGACCCACTTGTGGCGTAGATTCAACCTCGTTACTCTTAGGTTATATCCGTAGATCCTTGACAACTATCGTTTAACGCATCTAGAACTCTTGTTTCATTAAAATACGATGTGTCGATCGCTTGAGTTTAAAAAAAAACAGTTAATGGTATTTTGTCTTGGAATTACAAACTTTTTGTTCTTATTCGCCTCTGCGTATGTTATCATCGTTACAATTATTTGAACCATGTAATCTTCCTCTGTACATATTTGTGCACCGATTCCCCAGATTATTTATTCTATTTTGTTCTGCACAGAAAAGATACGTGGAAGAGATAGCTACTTTGGCTATAAGGTTTTCCCTTGAATACCATACCTTTTGTTTTAATTCCCTGTATGTGATTATGTTTTGTGAGCAAACAAATAATTATTTACTTGTCTGTCTTGTAAAATGCTGCTCGATTGCCTTATGGCCACCATCATCGCACCAGATGTAGCATTCAAAAGCCTCATTGTACCATGTTGAATTCTTACCATTCGACTCCGTGAAGTAAGTGAGTAGATCTCCAGCCATTGCGTCCAGGGTCACTGATCCCAGCATTATTGTGTGCTTCCAAGCTGAGCGGCCCAGTTTCCAGCAGTAGTCCTCGAATTGTAGGTCCAGAGTGCAGCGGAAGTAGCTTCTCCACATTGCATTCACGGATGTAGTCTCTTCTGTTGATGTTGTGTTGATCGCGTTCAGAATTTTGTCCAGTTTCGCGAAGAAATTCCTGAGAGAAAGAAATATATTTTCAGACGATAACAAACAGTCTTAAATTACTTATTAATATTCTTATATATATTAGTCTTATATAATTAAAATAAATTAAAACGTTTGTACAACACTCGCGATTGAATCTGGTAACAGTGCGGGCGCGTATACAACACAACTGTGTGAATGTGTTTCGTTCCGTCGAAACGTTATGAATGTTACGGTAACAACATTAAAAATTTGCGGAGACAAAGAAATAGTATATGGTTTACGCGAATCTTTGATACATACTGAATGAAAACTCTCTAAAAGTAAAGGTATACTATGTTATACTCGTAAGTTGTGAGATTTAAATTAAAATGGTTGCTACAAACCTTAGGATTGCACGTTTTTCACTTGTATTGAACGAGTCGATAGCGTATTCGATACTGGACACGAACGATATTCCGTCGGTCGAGTCAAAAAGTCTTTGTACGAGAATTTTCAGGGCATCCAAGTCTTTCACTGAATCACTGAATACTTTTGAAAATTGAAGAAACATATGTGAAGGGAAGATCGTCGTGTTCCAGCTTTGGGATTCCTGAAATAAAAATATGAAGTAGAATTATGACGAGTCGATCAATATTAAAAGTTGAGCCTATCCATATCTTCATAAATAGTGCAATAGAAGTTCCCGAAATGATCCTCAACTTGATCAAGATCTGCAGATACTCACAAACATTGTAAGGTTCTTCTCTTTCATATAAGCTACCCATTCCTTCTGGAACTGACGGTCCATGCAGAGGATGGTTGCCAACCCTTCCATTGCCTCTTGCGCCCTCACACTTAGAAGCAGCTCTTGTGACAGGTTTTGCGAACACGGCCAAGGTGGATCAGAGTTCATGGTCGCTATTATTGGTTCTATCTGGAAAATAAAAAGTTAATTGTATTTCCTTTATGAAACAATTACGTTCAGTTGTTTAAACAAAAGTAATACTTTGGTTTTGTAATGCATGCCAGCATACTATTGTGTTTTTTTTTATATCTTAATAGCCGACAAACCAGCAGACGAGCCACCTGATGGTAAGTGATCACCGTCGCCCATGGACATCAGCAAACCCAAAGGTATCACTGATGCGTTGTCGGACAGGAAATGAGAAGAAGGTAAGAAAGAAAGAAAGAATTTACAACACCTCTTTTGATGGTGACTAAGCGACTTTTTATACAAGCAGTGATCTTGTAAGTCTTCGATTATTTTGTTCCATTGCTTCCGAAAGTAAATCAGTTTTGGGATATTACTAGAATAGTTATTTCAAAACAAGTAACTACACTTACAATTAGAATTGAATCGACTTCGTTTATTGATGGAGATTACATAAACGTATAATGACTCTGTTCATAGTAAAGATAATTTTTAGATTTTTTAGTAAATAACTACATAAATTTATAGCCACCTGAACCTTTATAAAGTGGTGTGATATAATTTAATGTTGATCCTTCGAGCAGATATGTGACGAATAGATTATCGAAATAATTTATTATACGTACATCTGTATCATCCTTGACAACCACATCGACAGTGTCAATGATGAGGCTCGGCAGGTTCGGTAGAAGACGCCGCAAGGCCGTCTCGGTCACAGCTGGTATTTTTGATTTTGTGTTGTCATTCCTTGCTATTGCTGGAAAGGAAACAAAATAATCAATGAGAAAGATTATGATAGTGAAATTAGAAACAGAACTGGATTAAAAAAATACTTGACATCACCGTTTCTGCCAGTATCCACCTTGAAAGAAGGAGCGGTAAAAAACTCCCAAGAGGAATATTTTCTCCCCGATTATGTATATATCGGCGCCAAAGCCTTAGCAAGCTTCCACATGACGTGTCAAACAAAAGTTAAATGGGTTAATTCGTTGTATAATTAAAAATGATTGTAAATTGATTTTGTAACGTGGTCATAACCAACATTTCTGTATAAATACGACTGTTAGATGCACGGCGACTCACTTGGGCACGGAACGTCGAACAGTACGGAGCTCTCGAGTAAATACAAGTTTTTTTTTTATGGTAATAGCCGACAAACTAGCAGACGAGCCTCCTGATGGTAAGTGGTCATCGTCGCCCATGGACATCAGCAAGACTAAAGGTATCACTGATGCGTTGTCGGCCAGGAAATGAGAAGAAGGTAAGAAAGAAAGTACAGGCTCTCAAGCCCCCAGAGGGAACACGACTAGTTGTTTGGCAGCTGGACTTGAGCAGGAGGGTAGTAGCTAGGCAGGCAGGCATCATGAAAAGATAATAATACCAATAATAATATTAAAGACTTAAAAATAATATTGATAATATAATTTTTACGCAAAGCCCTACCACCAAGCAAATTTGAATAATTGTAGAAATTTTACTTTCAAAGTACTTATCATGGACCCTACTAAAGTTAGTGACGTCAGTTACGCTGACGTACACTTTTTAGAAACAATGAAACGGCTAACTCCCAGTTATATATTATATTATAAAATATCACTTTATTAGGTACTACTTATGTTTATATATCGAACTCGTGTCCAAGTCATTTTGTCTTTAAAATTATGTATATTATAAATTATTACCCAGTTTGTAATAATCTTTCGTAATAGCAGTAGTATGTCTGATATGAGTTTAGAGTTTACAGTATGTCAGTTTTGCTAGTTCTAATTTTTTATTTTATTTTTAAAACTCAACCTTGAAGCTACTAGTTATACCAAGTTTGAAACTTAGTATATTCAAATTTTCTTCATTATTAATGTTATAATAACTATCACTCTTCTTAATAAGTCTCAGCTATTTTATTTTTAACATTATGACATTCTAGCTTATAGTGACAAAACAGTTAATACGGTGATTTATTAAAAAAAAAATCTAAGGATTTGACCATTTTTTCAATAAATTAATAGAAGAGTATCAACAGCAGGTTGGACATTTTATTCGACAACTAAGTAAAAGCCACTCAAAATTCCATCGACTTGGATGATGAAACTTAAAATATAGGAGAATTGTGATCAACGAGAAAATTTAAATAATAATTGAAACATCTCTATTTGGAATCATAATTACTTTAGACAATAAGCCTTAAAATCTGTTTGCATGATTCGTTTGCATTATCGTATAGCCAGGTCAAAATGCTGTTTCCTCGCTTCCTTGTTGTTTTGCAACGGCACGATGTTTTTTTTGATATTACGCATAAATAGAGGTGGAACAAACAACCGAACATCAGTGCTCCATTTACATGTTTTCCAGCTGCTCAAGGAACAAAAGAAAGACATAGGTTCCTTGGAGTTTATTTAAAAGATACGTTCTAATGCGTTTGCTGCTTTCATATAAATAAATATAAGATATTAACTAACCTCCAAGCAGTTCAAGAAAATCTCCAGCGGCGTCCAGGGGCCCCATTACAGAGCCTAGCGCGTTTTTCAGCCGGAGCCATTTGTCACTAGTCAAATTAAACGCACTGCTGTCCAATAGGTCCAGCATACGAAACACCACCTTGATACTGAAATAAACATTCTTTATATTTTATGGATAGACTAGTAACAAGACCACACTTCGCTTCGGCTAACATCATCGGTAAAAACTTCATTATTCGTTGACATTGTAACGTTTACACAAACAGACACTTCGTTCTATACAACTTATTCGCTACAGGCATACTACAACACATATGATTTTGTCGTGTCATGTCTCTGATAAATCCTCGGTGGTTTTGGAATGCCATTAGATTGCTGCAGTCTTGGAACCACCAAAACCTACGGGAGCAGCATATTACTTTTCTTTGTTGTAAGTTCCATGCATGTACATAAGAAACATCACAACCAAAATTATATATCAAGCAGTCATGAGTCACTAAAAGTTTTCTTTAACTGGAAACCAACCCGGCAGCTTTTGTGTGACAGACAAAGGGACGGATGGTATAAATCTTTAATTATCTTTAATAAAATTTAACTGCATAAAGCGCTTCACTTCCTCAAAACAGACATTCATATACGACAAACAGGAGCATCCACTATCCTACCGGGAGTAAATAATCATAAACGAGAAATAAAATATTGAAGTATCTGCTGCTTACCCGATATGAATGCCTCGGTTTATGCTCTTCTTACTGAACCAGAATTTCCGAGCTTTTACGGAAATTTCGTCCACGTGGCGTTTCGTAGCGTTATCCATTCCATAGGTTTTGTACTCGAATAGGTAAGGATATTCCGTATTTAACTTGATGTACAACAGCTTGATCTCCGTTATCAGCGCCGACCAGTCGATATCATCAAATGGACCGTGCGTTGTGTTCTTGACTGTTGCTATCTGAAATGTGGTAACTTAATTAGTTGTAGAAACATTAACTTCCAAGATCACTTATTACCAATACCATTACCAATTCTGAAATGTTTGTAGCCAAGGTGGCTTTCATGCATATACTCTAGGGCAGAGGACTTTATAAGTCTTTTGGCATTACCTCAGAATGAGATTTTTATATAATTATTATATACTAAAAAGTTTAAGCTCTACCAAACATATTGGATAATTTAAATATAGATATTAATTATAATAAATTACTTGTACTTAAACTTACAGCTTGGCCTAGAAGAGAATCTTTGCGTAATCCAGCATTGATAGTTGTTGATATATTACACAAAGTTGATACAAGTTCCTCCTCGTCCACGTCTTCTGAGGTAGGGAAAGTAAAGTAAGAACGTGCATTTTCAATGCCATTACATAACATATCTTCGCTGGGAGTCGCTAATGCCCTGTACGTCTGAAATTTATAGTTGCTTTTAAAATTTGTCTTGAAGCTTTACACCGTCACACTAAGAGAATCAATTTGGGCTAAACGTTTAATAATGATAAACTGCCGATTGACTTAGTTATGCACACAAGAGTTTGTGAGTATCGAGAGCCATCATACTTGAACGTGTTACTACTAAAAAGTCTGCTGTGAAACATTTAGCAACGTTCTTTCGCTTTGGATAGTGTTGGACCATTGACTAGATACAATAAAGTTAAATACAGGTATTTTATTCCAAGTTATTTACAATTTTTAAATTTAATACACTTTAATGTTAAGAAATTGTTATATTTTCGTTAGTAAAACTTATTCAGAAAGGTGCAGACAATCAAAATTTTTCGCGACCAAACCTATTTTTTTCTCTCTGGGAAATACCAAAGCCTAACCTAACCAAAAATTTAGGTTTAGATTGTCCGCACTTGCTAATTAAATTTTTGCTGCGGTGGCGTTAATACACAAGTACCAAAATTTCATTACTAACCTTATCTTCATCGAGCGCAGTAAGCAAAATTGTTTCAACAATGTTGGGATAAGAATCTCTTGCTCTCTTCACTACGTCTGCGGGCGCAGTGTCCAGCAACTTGTTTGCAGCAACTAGAACGGTGGTCGTGTCTATCAGTGGATTACTGATCTTGTACTCTAATATAGGACTTTGTTTCACTACTTCTTTAGCGAGGGCACCGTTTACTGTTATTCTGTGGATATCCATGGATCTTTATTATTGTCTTAGGTAAAACTTTAATGACTGGTAGTTTAACAAAAGTTTCAACTTACAACACCTGGTTACCTAAGTGAGTCTTTTCGCGAGCATTCTTCAGAAGTTCGGAGTTTTCATCTATGCCTAACAGCTTACTCCAGTTAAGGTTCGACACCATGTTCATCTCAACTTTACTTAATGTTCTTGAAAAGTTCCTTAATATATCGAAGTCTTTATCTATCGTATAAAGAAATTCTGATACGTCTCTGCCTATTGTTTTGAGTATGAATATTCTAGCTATGCTGTTTATCTAAAAAAATTAATGACTGATCAAAATAACCCTTACATGGAAACAAAAATTGACCAAGTGAATATATATGATAACGTAACTTTCGACTTACATTGTCCCTAACATCAAAAATACCAAAGGATCTGAGCATATCCAGCATATAATTGTTCCAAGCATCAGTACATAAGTGGACGTGTAACTTAGCTGCTTCCTCTTTTGAAACATTGAAGAATCTATGGATTTCGTCCTCTTCGCAGAACATCTTCTCTAAGTCGTCTATTTTATCTGTCAAATACTACAAATGCTTGATATTAAAAATTATGCATCAAACATATATTATAGGATGTTTGTCTATAAAATTGAAAATTAATTGAAGCATTTATGAACTTGTTTTGTTTGTTGTGTACGTCATTGTCAGGTTAATGTTTTTATAAAATAAAATATTATAAAATTACCGGATATTTTAGAAATTTTGATGGTATCTTCGTATGAAAATCTTAGTAAAAAATGAGTCGTAATCATTACAATGAAATAACTAGAATAAATTCAATTGATTATAAATTACCTGAGTTCTTTCTGGATCGGCCAGAGCTTCCAGTCCAATGCCCACTATATCAGGAGGCAGCGCCAGTAGCTCTCTTACGCCTTCGGGGTTCCTCTGAGAGACATTGTACACCACCTGTTCTATGTTCCTATTGATGTTCAAGACGAGCTCAGCCCCTTCGATTAGTTTCGCTCCTAAGGTCGCGAAGAACAAGAAGTTGTGTTTCATATTCGCCGAGAGAAAGTTGTAAATGAAGTTTGTTAATTTGGACAAGCTGAAAAATCAATAAGTTACACATCTAAGAATATCCGTGGTTTTTACAAGATAAAAATGTGCTGCGTCATATTAATTATCTAAATATATCGCATATCTTAACAAAGCAATGATTTTAGATGCAGTATAATTACTTTAAATAAATTATCTGAAACTGTTGATATAGTAGCTTTTAATTTGCGGAAGCTGGAAAATTTAAAAGTATTGATTTTGCTATTTACCTAATTATACTTACCTTAGAAGTGGTACAAAGTATTGACTTTTTTGTATTTTGTAATCGGTGCTTAGAAATACTTACATATTAAAAACATTGTCAGTGCTGTCAATTTCGAAAAAATCGTCAATCATATTCATTCCATCATTAATTATATTAGAGATTTTGCCCAATTCTAAATCTATATTCATATTTGTCTTCGTATTAGTCAGAGCCAAATCAGTGGTTGAGACAATAGTTTTGTTGAGGGTTTTCATCACAATTCGGTTTAAATACCTAACAGCCATGATACTCATATCTGTAATATCTCTAATCGATTTGTAAGCGTCCGTATCACCGAAAACTGGTTTGAAGTGGTCCAATACTTTTGTAACCCTAAAATTTTTTCACGATATTTATATATATATAGATGGTTCAAATTGTTTTTTATTTTCAAATTAATTATTTGCTTAGCACTTACATGGTTAAGTTAACGTAACTAAAGTCTACATCCTGGTCAACCAAAAGCGTGATCAACTCTGGTGGTAGAAAGCTATTCACCGACGTCATACGAAGCACTGCCGTCCACATGTCACCCATTTTCGTAATTCTGTCATCACCCGATATGTTGTAGTACATCTCACCTAGCTATTGAAAAGTTAATTTTACGTGTGTTAATTTTTATGTCTTTTATGTAAAATTTAAATAATCAACTCGTTAATGATCATATCGTTTTGGCTTTGCGTTCTATTTACATAAAATATCATTCCACCCAAAATACTCACCATTTTAACATATCTTCCAATATCAAGTTCTGATAATAAATCTATGACTAGCTTCTGTAATAGTTTCTTAGACAGTGTACATAATTTGCTGACAAAAATATTCGCATGCTCCTCGCTTTCTATCTTTAATACTTTAGTAATAGAGTTTACATTGCATCTGTCGAGATTACCTTGCATTATCTGAAAGATGTTATGTTTTGTACAATCATTAAAACAATATAGACTCGTACTAGAATTTACTGTGTTGCAGGTAATATGGCCATTTACGTAAATCACTTCAAGTGAACCAAAATTTAAAACTACCATTTGACTACGATCAACTCCATCACCAGCATATATCAACCTAACTGACCGTTAGGTTAACACCTGCAACCACTATCACCATTTATTCCTCTAAAGACATATCAACAAAGATTATTAAAAGCGTTAAACGCTGTTGTTATTGTATGTTTATACATGGTGGATTGTGGAGTGTATCTAGATAAAAAGGAAGAGGCCATTTTTAAGACTTGCTTGGTGTACACATTACAAAACTTGTCTCGTAGAGTCGATTGCCTTTTATTACTTTGTATGGATTCTAAGCTGAATAAATTAATTTCCACCGGAGTAAGCTCGTTTTTATTTAAGAAACTAATTTGACGATTGCTCACAGTAGTATCATATTAATGAACCTTAATCGTTTAACTATCCCGTCCCAAGTCTGTGCCCGAATATATGATAGTGATTAGGTTATGTTTGCAAATGTCTATGGGACGCGAACTTTAAAACTTATGACTAGACTACGAGTACACTGATATTATTAAACACTTACTCCTTCTAAACTTATCTTAGCATCTACGATGCTGTTTGCGACATCATCCTCCAGATCCAGTTCAGCTGCTAAATATCTTCGCACTCTTTTAGGACTTCTAAACAGATTATTTACACGTAATCCGTTTCCTACAAAAAATTAAATACTTATTTTTGGACAACTTAGTTCAGTTTGGTAAGTGGAGTTTAGGGGTGTATTAACAAGTAAGGAGCTCCATCAAATCAAGAGGCCTTCGTCGGGTGGACACTGTTACCCGAACCCGTTCGGGGTTATGTGTCCGGTTCCTACTGTTAAGATTTTCTTGGGCTCTGTACTGTCCAATTTTATTGTCACGGCACTAGTTAATTTCTGACCAGGCCACCTATCATCCCTCTGAAGTCAGATGAGGTGATAACTTGTTCACATAAAAAAGGTACACGAGCGATATTTAGTTACCCACGCTGGTGAACTAGGTTGAGTGTGGAATGTTAGTGAGTTGATTTAATTGAGCTACTTAGTTGCTATCTAGCAGTCAGGGTTTTTGTGCATACATTCAAGTCATAGAGCTGATGTTGAATATACCTTAAGTAACAATTATTATAAGAGGTAAAGAACATGAATTATGCTCGTAACTTCTAAACATCTGTTACGCTGTATTTGTCCATCGCACGTGCAGTTAGTGTCACGATTTCTGGCCTGATACGTAATTGTTAGACAAGGTTTGTTGAAAGTACTTTTATGTAAGTAAGTTGTCAATATCATTAATGAATGTCAACAGAGGTACGAGAACGTAACTAAGTGAATAAAATATAAGGAGGTACGTATAGACGCTTGAGTGTATCTCAATTAGTTTCGATAGCGATAGATAGTTTTATGTCCTGTATGGTAAAGCGTATTTAGAGTCTATTAATTCATAATTTGATGGTAACGCTAGCTAACGAGCACACGAGCACCTGATCAACCTCATCAAGGACCATGTTAGGAGTTTGTATTAGGAGACTTATGTTAGTTAAATGGAATTTGGTTCTTTTTTTTCAATTTTGTTTAGAAGATCGATTTGTTTTGGTATTATTTACATATTGTAACTTACTACTTAAATGTACGAAGGTGGGATTGTCGGCCACCTCGGCCAGGGTGGCCAGCAGCTTGAGTCCGTCCGGGAGCATGCCCGCCACGTCCAGAAGGGTTTCATTGTTTATTACAGGCAATATTTCATTTTTCACTGCTGATAATCTGCGAATAATTTACGAGCACATATATCGGATACTTTTTTATAAAAAAATGTGTCGATCACTAAGTATTTCGTATGCAAACAACAAAATAAAGAGGTCAAAAAGTGAAACAGTATTTTTTGGAAATAGTCTCCTAAAATATTTCCATTCGTCAACCGCCTATCGTATTTTACTGTATATACTACAATAAATTACTATTATATTTTAGAAAAGAAAATTTAAGGTAAATAGTTAAAATTATTTAAAACTTTTTTTATAAATCAATGAACAAATGTTTGTTCTAATTACATTAAGTTTGTGAATGTTTATGCTTATCATTACAGAAAAATGTTCTATTACTTGGACTTCTCGTAGGAAGGTATCTCCACGAACTGGTCCATTGGCGAGCACGTGTTGTCTACGCTGCATATAAACGATTGCAGAAATGTCAGCAAACCTGCACTGGGCAAAGCGCGCGCGGGAAACTGGCCTGTATTAAAATCCAAATAAAATGAAATAAATCCAATGTTAAATTAAGGACTTCCTTAAGCACAGTAACGGCATAAACAATACGTAACGCGCACCGTTTTGTGCTATGTGTTACGCTTTTTATAATAATAATAATAATAATAATAGTACTTTATTGAAATTCAAACATGTACATGATAGTTGTGAATCTTCTGGTCCCTGAGGTAGTCGAAACTGTATTTCTAGAACCAGCGTCTTCTCCCATATAATGAAGCTGTTGTCCAATTTAAGAATAATAATTATTTATGTAATTAATTGTAATTGAGTGTGTTGTTCAGTGTGTGTGTGTATGTGTGTTGTTCAGTGTGTGTGTGTGGTGTGTGTTGTTCAGTGTGTGTGTGTGTGTGTGTGTGTGTGTTGTTCAGTATATGTGTGTATGCGTGGGTGCGCGCTTGTGCGTGTGTGTGTGAGTACGTGTATGCGTGCGTGTCTGAGCGCGCGAACAGTGTGTTTGTGTGTGTTGCTACATACTCTCTAAGATGTCTTCCACTTCGCTATAATTAAGGTTACTGAGCCAGGTATGTACAGCTTTTTCAAAGTTATATTATTTTATTATTTATATTATTAAGCTTATTGTAGATACTTGTACGAATGAATGGATGTTGTGATGGTTGTGGTGCTTATGTGTCAAAAAAATGTTGAATCCAATTAAATTTTTCCAAGAAATGGACTGACTTATACAACACAATTCACGGTTGTTTGTAACAAACCTCACATATATATATTTACAGTTTTACACTGAGATGATTCATCGATGTATATCGATGACTCTTGAAGGATGCATATAAGCGTCGATGAATCCAAAACTGTTCTTATCAAGAAACAGGATCGCTTGGAGTAACGTGTGTCAATGCAAACTGAGCAAAAACATTTAACAATATCAATTGTTACTTACATGTCGGATAATCTTGATTATTAACGTTAATCCTAATGATGAATAGACTGGACATCACACACGCCGCCCACACTACACCGGCTAGCGTTATCTGGAAAGACCACAATATCATCACCATCAATTTCGTGGAAGCAATACAAAAGACTTATAAACATTGAAACCTGAATTGAACACCAACTACTTTTTATCACTAATACGAACAAATACGTAGTGATCACGAATTTGTTCACGAATTCAGCCTTAATTTGTGGGCATAATAGATATGTTCCTTTGCCATTTAAATAGACAGATAATCAGGTCTACACACTTAGTTACTTGCAGCCTTAGGGCTTAAAATAAACTTAACATCATGCAAGTATATATCTTCATTAATACAAAGAGCTTAACGTAATATAAAGCTTGTAGTAATAGCCAATCTGTCCTATCGATACGAGCTATAGGAATGAGTAGCTTACCAAATTTCTTTTGCGTATGAGGTAGTCCTTCCATAGCAGCAGCCGAATCTGCCGGCATGCCGCCATGTTGTGGGATGTGCACCGTTCGACACCATCACTAATAAAACCAAAAAGTAAATAAATAACATGACTAAGATTTTTACGTTTAGTTATGTAGGATTGTATCTATATGCAGTTCTCCAGGCAAGGCACGATATATTCAATGCTTTCCAACATCAGATGAACAATTTTTACATTTTACGTATACCTATGTAGTTGTAGTGACACGCTCATAGCCCCGTGCTATAGTATCGGCATAACTAATCAAGAGGCTAGGGACATATATGTCAATTATAAATGGCGCATTATATTATACTTGTTAAGATAAAAAGTTAAGTAACAAAGAATATCAAATTATATTCTTATTAGGAAAAATTAAGGGCGTGATTTTATGTACTACGTCACCTACTAGGTTGTCACATACCTTTATCCACATACAATTTTTCTATTCGCAGTGCCAAACTGACGAAACTGACTGCCAGTTAATTGCTGTTTTTTTGTTGAAAGAAAACAATGCAGTAGCTTGACTGCGTCGTTGTTACTATCCGATTTTTACGTAGCTATCTTCAACTCGAAACTGATTAGGTTTTTATTAAGGCGTGTTATGAAATTAAAATTTGAAAGATATGAATTAAATTCACTAGGACGAGACGCCAGTACACCATGGACGTGAAATGATAGCTCACCATCACGCAACTGTTGGGAAGTTACAAAGGCAAAAAGGTCCCATTACGGACACATGCTTATTATCTCTTGTTGCGTGAAGGACGCCACTCGGCCAAGACAATCATGTATTACTACTTGGACTAATAAATACACACTCGTGAGTATGTAATATTCTGTTACTGCATATTGGGTTATTAAAAAAACAGTCTGTCACGATGTTAAACCTATATTTTTTCTAATAAAAACCTGTTAAGGAATCAATGTCTGAATGCGTCACGTGGACACCGTCGCACGGGCTTTAACGCAACGTGTACGATGGATGACATATAAGAATTTCAAGCAAAAAATACATCGCTTCGAGCTCAGTACACACTTAAAATTTTAATACGACTACTAGAACTGTCGAATAAAGTTAAATAGGCAGGTGTAGTAGCAGAACAAGGTGAATATGTGAGAAACAAAATAATAACATAATTATGCACTGCTAACATAAATTATTTTCCGTAAGTTCTGTAACGCATTTGATTAACTGTAAGTACACAAAAAGCGGTATCGGTGTTATTGATAATTTTTTTATACATCAAATACTAGTTTATTTTTGTCATCAACGTGTCGGTAAAATTCGCAAAATACCTAAGTGATGGCAGACGATAAATAAGGGTACAGTTAAAATAACCTTCAAAATTTCTTCAGCATGGATCAGTGTGATGATGACGTGGGAAGTGATCACACAGTACTAATTACAAGCAGTTCAGCGATGATGTTATCTCAGCGTGCGAATGCAGGCGATAGGTGATGAATTCGTGTCTTGGAAGCTCTTCGAGTGGCATAATTATATTATTTTAATAAAGTCTTGAGAAAACTCTGTAGGTATGTACCGAAGTTCATGGACAACCCTGATTTTCAGTAATCATTAGGCCAAAAAAACACGATATGGAAAGACAGACAAAATATGTAGTCTCTGCTATATGCCAACGTACAATACATACAAGTATATACTATCATAAAATGTTGCCCAATATTATCATCCATGGCTCACATATTATGATGAGAAATAATTATATTTTCTATGTCACGCTACGTTAATCATGAGAGGAATGAATTGTGATCAATAGATAGTTCTGTCGCGGCAAAAAACTTCAAAGAATTCACAAATACACGTACTCCAAAAGTTCTCCAATCCTGTTAGGTGCCGACGAGCAAAGTTCGACAATTCATTAAAACATGTCTACAAATAGGGTTGGCAAAACGGTGATCAATCATTGTACTTGCTTTATCTCACCCCCTCATATTAGTTAAAGGTAAAGATAGATAACATTTTCAATAAATAATAATACAGTGCACCAGATGATGCCATAATCGTACGTGACTATAACAGGCGTTATTATAAAACGTGATCCACGACGCCAATATAAAACAATAATACCTACGTTATATACAGACGTGCGTACATACACTAACATGTGTACATATAGTGCTGTTTAATGATAAGAACCGGGTATGAGATGGGTGTCCGCCGAGGTATGGAAGCGTAATAATATATTTGGCGACAGAAATCAACAATCGAACTCCCCGGGACGCTCGCGTTGCGGTACGCAGTCGATAATTATATTTTTATTTATTTTTGTTTATAAAAGGAATCCTCCAAAGTAATAGACAAGCGGTCTATAAATAATAAAGTGAACGTTCATATGCGCAGACCGCCGCAGTAGGACATTTGTATTCCGAGCGGCACGAACGTACACAAATGTTACATCAAAAACATGGTACACTCGATAACAAACATTATACATTCGGTCTTCTCGGAATTAGATATTTAACTCAATACCATTTACACATTCGCTAAATTAAAAACGCAAATCAAATATAACTTCAGACTTACTGACGCTTGTTTTAGCTCAATTTTAAATTAATTCGTCACGCTGCCATCGTAATTTGTAATGTTAAGTAACTTAAGTAAATAGTTTTATTTAATGATTTAATTTGCTTTTAAATTCTCGATATTTTAGAATAAAGGTGAATCACGTTTTATGCATGTTATTTGTACTTTGATCGCTGACAACTTTTGCCCAATAAGTTTTATGGTTTTAAACTTTTATCGGAGTCCGCGCAAAAACTTCACTGCAAAAGCAGTAAACAATTTTTTTTTTGTCGAGATAGTCAGGTATTTTATAAAAAGTTTTTAAATGAAATGAAATAAAATAAATTATAAGAACTAATTTGTTGGTGTTTTCTTGCTGTAAATGTAGACAAGTGGGAACTATACCTGGGGGCCGGAACATTATAGGTCCATTTTCTTAGCGACAAGTAACCCACCCTTGCTTATCTTTACAAAAACTACGCCTTACGTGTACTTATAGGGCCCACGAACAAAAGAATTGTTATTAATTTTTAATATGTTTGTCTTATTTTATTGTTTTAGGAATCGGTTTCCCTACATACACGAATTATAAACAATTTATTTGTTGTATAAAAACTGCCAATATTTTACATAGCAACTTTGTAACACATTGTCTTACAGGACACTGTGCCGCGGACACTGATTCATTTTCTCGGGATAAAAATATCCAGTTATTCAATATAAGTAAAAAATGTACTAGAATAATTTAAATATGTTCTGTGAACTGAAATGCCAACTGATTTACCGACAAAAAAAAATGTTTCTATATCTATACATATCATAAAATTTTTACTGATCGCTTTCTGTACATGAACGATATATAAGAAAAAAAACATTATAAGGGGCCTTTATTAACGCAATATAACACAAAACAATAGTTGTTAGAATTTTTGTTTGTCTGTATGTTTCTTCACGCTAAGCTCAGAAACGGTTTCTGGTTTTTACTAATATTTTGCAATGCGCATCAATTATTACTTAAAGTTGGTTTCATTGATTTGTGAACGTGATAAAAGAATGCAATAACAATCATCCATCTCATCGATTTCGACGACGGCCTTCCCAACCAAATTATGCGTGTCGAATGAAACAACGAACTAGCTGGCCACGGAACAAGCGGAGGGAATAGCCAAGGTGGTAGTTAGCCAACCTTGTAAAAAGGGGTGTTACAGGACCCAGAGACGGCTACCAACGTGATGTAACACTGGTACGTCCGGTACATCACTGGTACATTCAGGAGTGTATGGATCTCTTTACAGTTTAAATTACTTACCTTCCGACCTATTTTCTTAGGTGGGACGGGACTTACCCACTTGCTACTTCCTTACTAGTTGTGCGAGGTCGAGCGCGTTTTCTTACCATTAAAATATTACCGGTATTTTAATTACAAGGTTTCGTTGATCGTTATAATTTACAATGTTAATTAAAGACAATCAGATTACTTAAATTAATTATAATCATATTCATTATTATTTAAATAATTAATTAGGACGTATTTATAATGAACACATTTAATTTATTAAAGTATTTATATAATTTTTTTTCTGGAGGATGAAACATTCAAAAGTTATCCGGGTTATTGGGGTTTTTACCGTACTAAAACCCCAACGGTGATTTTCTTCAGAGCTATGTAGAGGACTCCATAGGAACGCAACCAGTCTTCTGAGCGCGGTGCCCCTGTCGGGCTCTACCCGGGAGAGACAACACGACCCGTCCCATACCATCCTATCTTATCGACGGTACGCGGTCACACATACCGTCGTCTTTCCCGGGGTTGTTAGTCGGACGGTTCGAGCACCCTCTCTTACCGCCCGCAACCCTTGTAATTCCATTTTAGTCACCTCTTACGACCGTATTCTGGTCCCGAGCTACATGGACAAAAATAATTATATCTACCTAATTAATTTTTTGTCAGGTCTTAATCTTCCCCATCTGATGGTAAGTGGTGAGGAAGTCTAAGATGTTGATCGCACTAACTTATAAAATCCTATTCATTCTCCTCCTGAAAACTCCCACATTGTAAGTAGCCGAGAATACCGACTCGAGCTTTTTTTGTAGAATTTCTTGTCGGTTTGTAGAAATTCCTCTTTTCTCAAAATCCAAAAGGATAGCATTGAAATTGGGGGTAAGAAATTCAGTACAAGTAAGTTCATAGTTTTTGTTAAAATCGTGATATATTTTATTTAGTTTGGTTATTTTTAATAAGCACCATAATAATGACATCGTATACCGAAGCGAAGCTAAGGTGTTTGCTTATTTTCGTCATCATCACCAGCCTGTTATAGTCCACTGTTGGACATAGGTCTCTTCTAAGTTGACAGTGACTGTCAACAGATTTACATATATTGTCGCTCCCTCTGGTTACAGAATGTTCCACACTGCACACTTTCCACTTTCACAGATATAAAATTTAACTTTTGAGCGTGTAAAGTATTTAAGAACAAAAATGACATGGAACAAGAAAGAAAACTCGGTCGTCAATGGACGTGACTGTGGTTTAAATACGGAGGTGGAACTAAACTATTTAATAGGCTAAGTTTCTCACATTGCTAAAGACTGAGGTGAGATCCGATTAACGACTACGATCGACTACGATTCATTGTGAAGCGCACCGCGTGCAGTCCCTTTGCCACGATACCTGACAGACTGACATTCGAGACGAACGAAACGATCCTATTTCATGACTCGCGATATACTAGTGTAGTGTTAACTGTGGTTGTTAGTTTATTTCTTCCACGTCGAATACTGTAACGTTCTATGATAAATAACTTTCATACAGAAATTTTGTCGATGTTTTTTACATGTTGTGATGATAATAAATGTTGATGTTGTTCATTGCAACGATGGTGTCGGAGCCGCAACACGCTTCATGCAGCTTCAAGACAAAAAATATGTTCGCCGAGATACTTTGAACGTCGTTAACTTCGGGTCTCTATGTACATTTTGTTTATTTCAATTGTGTTTAAATTTCGATTCATTTTTATAGGTATGCTTTAAAACGAACAATTTGGAAAAGATTTTATGTTTATACACATATATTTGTAAAAATATAAACAGGTACACATAAAACGAAGAAGTTTGTTTGTGTTTGTAAGATTGTGTAAATAAATGTCGTATACTATGAACTACGCCTTGTAGACTACTGATTTCCTGGTACGAGTACGTGCCGCCTAATGATGGTTCCGCCGTCGCCCATGGACATCTCATCAATCATCAATCAATCATCTCAAAGGTGTGTGATGTCTGCCAACACGCAGGTTGTCAGCTATCTCCTTAAATCCTGTCATTGTGAACTCAACAGTGGCACAATAATTGATTGAAGAGAAGACATAAAGTTTTACAGTATTACATCGGGACCCCTAATTTATTTTCGATAGGCAACACTGAAATCTATGGGCAAAAGTGACCACTTACCACCAGGTGATTCATCTGTTGATCTGTCGACTAAATACACAAAATAAATATGTTTTGTAAAACACTTTATTGTCAAAGTTAAAGAGAAATTTCGACTCACATTGTGAATAAAACAAAAAGTGATACCAGAGTCCTTATTTATCCGAGCAACATGATTTTATTGTAAGATGAGTACTTAACGTATATTACACATACATTGTCGTGGATAACACCACTTTGTATGTATCCATGAATTCAGAAATGAATGAAATCATATTGTGTAGTTTAACATTTCTTATTTGAACTATTTAAACAGCCAATACTTTGGTCAGATCCTGTTTGGTCGGCAGCATGCAACGTACACCACAAGCATGAGATATGTACATATATCACGGTACACTCTTAAGAGAACTCGCTTATAGAAATCAGATATTTCGTCGCGGCCTTGTCTACCATTTGGTAATACACTGCACACGCAACTTAGTTCTGACTAACTAACTACATCGGAAGTATTTACCCACCGTCCAAAATTTGCAAATGACAATGCGTTTACATAAAACGGCAACAGATGGTTAATACAATAAAATGATAGGATGCTGGTAACGCGATAGTAATTGGGTGCGCGTAGCGGAAGTTCATTACATGACGTGTTAAAGATGAGTTAGTTTTTGTCCAGCTGAATAAAATAGTAAAAAAGAGGAGATAATTTCAGTGTTCATAGCCCTATCAGGATATAATGTAGGACACTGGGCCAACGGTAACGTCTAGGTAGGTCGATCGGGAGCTAGAATAGGCGGGCTAAAAACCATAACTCAAAAATATACTTTTTTTAATGTCTCTGGAATTCAATAAAATCAATATATGTAACCGAATCACATAAGTCACACTCAATCACCATTATAAACTCTACTTATTAAAGAATCCACTAACCCTTCTAACATGGAATAATAAAACATAAGTTGACTTATGATTGAAATAATTATTCTGTGTTTGTCTGTAATAAATGTATCTAGACGACAAACTAGCAGACGAGCCTCCAGATGGTATGTGGTCACCGTCGCTCATGGACATCAGGACCACCAAAGAAGGAGGGTAGTAGTTAGCCAGACGGGCAATATACCCTACCACCAAGCCACCATAAAGTAAAACGGAAATGGAAATGGATGCATCAAGTACTTTCTTTTCTATTTTTCCTTCATTCGTAGGACAAGTCCATATCTTAGTAAAATACGTACGATACCATATGTGATGAAACTCTTGCTTTGCGTTAACGTATCCGGTGCGGTGCCGTTATGAATTTTGAGTTCCACCGCAGAGTTGTGGTGCCGCCCTTACGCTGTGAATCTGTGAAGCTGGAGACTTTCATTACATGACTACTATTTATTATTGACAAAGTTCATGAAGCAGTCCAATTCTAATGGTTGTCGTAAATCAATAATAAGAGCTATTTCCTATCCACGTACATATATACATAACATATATTCAAGTTTAACGAAATAAACATGTCATAAACTCGATTTGCACATGTCGCTGTAAACGCGCTGTCATCAGTATTAATGCATTGGTGGCGATAATGACAAAATACGTGCTCACAGCGCGTGTTTGTACACGAGTAGATACCGTGTAATGATAAGGAGTTTTTTTTGCATTTCTCGGCAATGTTAAAATTTACTAATATGCGTTTATAAAAATAGCTTGTCAATAAAAAGTAATTGGCACATGCAAAGCGCCTGAGATCTCTCGAGACCGCTGATACTACCCTCTTCATTTATTTACTGAATTACTGACTTTCGTTTTGACTTTTTACGATAGTATCATAAACGTTCTGCATCTCTAGTGAACACTGATTATCGTCTATATTGTAAGAAGAGAATCACAAGGTCCCTTGAACATTCTGTAATTCATGTTTATTGAATTTTTTACTTCACGAATAATTCGAATCCCCTGTAACGAGCATAACCAATAAAATTGAGGTAAGTCGATGGACCGGTTGCCGATATTATAATCGTCGGAAAAGAAGTATTGTATAGTAAAATTTTTCACTGCGCTTGTATAATTATAAAATTATTTTTAGGAATACAAGGGAACGGAATGGTTAACCCCCTTTCATTATTAAATTTTATTATACTTTCAAGGTGATCTACTCATAAATATTTCTTGTAACTTTATTAGCTTCAAATGGGTGTCGCAGTGAAGAGATACTAAACGGTTCTATTTAATGAGTGGATTACGGAGCGAAATGGTTATATTAGCATAAGATGGCGTGCAGGGGTGACCATCAGAATTGTATTAAAGAAATAAGGCTATACTCAATGAGCCGTTAACTGCGATGTTTTACACAGGGAAAATAATCTGAGATAGCTTGGGCAAGGGGGGAGGGAGGTGACTTACTTTTGAAAATTATTCCACTTTTTCCCAAAAATTACTATAATTTAATTTGTTAATTCATTCAGTCTTGTTTATGATTGTTGTAAGTAATGTAATTTTCAGATGTCACACGCTAGTTCGCCGTTTAACTATTTTCAGTAATCAATAAATAACTTTAGTAATTAAAGTAAATTATTGATTATTATAATTTTTTACATTTAACTCTATATCAAAGTTCCCAGATGGATAAGTAATATGAGCCATGTGTGCACCTACATATGAAGCACGATTTGACTCTAAATTGTTTTATAAAATTAAATCGGCGAAATAGTTACCTCGGTAGAAAATAAAATAACGGTGGCTTATAACGGCGATATAATTAGATATTTAGGTATTCACTGAATGGTAGGTTCAACCTGTTATCTTGGCAGTAGTAAAGTCAAGTAGTCACGTTAAGCGCCGACTGAAATTATTGTTATTTTTGTTGCGTCTTTTCTATTATATTAGTAAGTAATTCTCGCAAATTACTCGTACCTCGTAGTATTAGAAGTCATTGGATTCAGCTGTGGTTTTAATTAATTTTGAAGTAATACTTGACTCGTTTATATATTTAGTTTGAAATTCTTATATACTATAAAAGCGTCTAACGCTTTATTGTTGAGCTGACTTCGTAGAAATTGGTTGCGATCAATGAAATATAACGTATTTCGTACTAGAGATAGCACCACAATATTGTTTTAATATTCATGTTTATAAAAAAAGTGTGGGAGTGCGCGTATCATTTCGGAAAAAATAAGGAGGACTCCAAATATGATAAAAATATTTTACGGCGATGAAGAAAAACGTAAGATAAATGAAGGAATGACAAGGAGTGTTGTTTATAAATGCTATGGTAACTAAAATGGGGTTGTTTGTTTACAAATGTAGGGTCGCTACAACAGAAGTTCAAACTATTCCATAGAGTAAAGTCACGTGAGACTTAAGGACAAAATTAAAAAAAAAATAGGTGTATATCATCGTATCATATCATTCTTGTAATTAATTATATTGATAGTGATTTAGTATTCATACGAAAAAATCAAATTTATACAGGCAGTAAAGTGATAACGCAATCGTCAAACAAGAAATAAGCCTAAACTAGTTACGTCTGTATGTCGCCTACAAAATGTTCAGTGTACTTTTATGGGGTTCGGAGTACAAATTTCCTATAGGGTTCTAAAGTTGTACGTGATTTAC
Source organism: Agathymus mariae mariae (assembly GCA_018251895.1). Lineage (NCBI taxonomy): Eukaryota > Metazoa > Arthropoda > Insecta > Lepidoptera > Hesperiidae > Agathymus > Agathymus mariae. The sequence goes on from DWPT01000042.1 coordinate 33,742, forward strand.
ATATTGGAATTTTGAAGCGATGTGTTAAAGCACAGCTCATAAGTAAAATATATTATGGTATCAATATATAAATGACAAGGACGCCAGGAAATAACAGTGCCGCAAACGATTCTGCTCAGATTTACTTTGTAATTACCATTATCGTGTTTTAGCCGACGCGTTGAGGAAATGCTTTCGCTTATTATCCTCTTCAATATTAAAGTACCCTTTTGAAACGGTAGTAGAAACAAAAAATTACAAGCGTAAGTGTATTTAGAAAATACCTAAACGATCAAATGATTTTGTATTTGAATATGACAAATATTTTGTATTTGCAATGAAAATTAGTCACACGACCTCTAGTGCGCGCAATTATTTTCAAATAAATATGACTGAACTCCAGCGTGTATGTAACCGGAAAACGGTCGCATGCTGATAATATGGTAATATTGTTGGCTACTAAGCTTACTCTTAAGATTTCTTTGGAAAATCCGCTCTAGTATACGCTTCGGAGACGGGGTCGATGCGGGGTCATCTTAATCTACACAACTATAGCTTACCTTACCTTTTACCTTTCCTTTACAACCTATGTTACATTTCAAACAGAACAGTAGTCAGGTCTGATGTTGACGGTGAATGTGTGCTCGCTGGACGATCATACAGTAAGTAATCGTTAATATTAACCGCTTATAAAATTAAAAGTATTTTAATATTACGACCAGACAGTGTTCCTAATGTGTACTAAATACAACAAAGTAAAATTAAATAATAAATTAAAATGTATTCTGGAAAATCCACCACTGCTTTAATAACATACTTATTTATTTATTTAATAACATATACACCAATTAATAATATATACTAATAACGTAGCACTAAGCTTTAGTTATAAAACAAAAAATATATACATCTATTTTAATATCTTTCAAAACTGCCTTGACTTCGTTATGAAGTAAAGGATCAAAATCGATGCGTTTAATAACATTCTAAGCAAACCTACTCATATATTTATGGTTATTAGCTCGACGATGACACAATGAAGGTTTCCAGAAGGCTGCAGAGCGAGCCGTGAGCCACATGGAACGTATTATATCAATTGCAGCCATAAATTATTATGACGCCACATCCCATATCAAATTATTCAAAGAAAACGTTTCAAAAGATCTCGCAGGTACATCAAGCAGATACCAAGAAATTCAGTTTCTTTTTTACCGAATAAAGCAGGTTTAGATTATCTTGAGTCTGACTATACGAATATTAAAATTTATAAGCCTCCTTATAATACACTAGTGGCCCCCCTCGTCTTCGTACGAGTTGAAAATTTTATTATATTTTCTCGAGATAAAGCCTATGTCTATTCGGTTTTTTGTACCTTTAAAATGGTAAAATATTTTTTCAAATAGGTGCCGCGGATTCGTAGACTACATTCCACATATACACAAACTCACAAAATTCGCACTCTCTCTTTATAATATTAGTCCCACTAAGAAAAATGTTTTTTTTTTATTCTCCTAGGGTCCCTCAAATGAATGAATGAAGGAATATATCAAATGAGAATACGGACCTTTTGAACGATTACTCGCTATTTCTGTGTCTATGACGTAAAAGGTCACCTTAGAACCTTTGTAATAATATGCCATACAATATTGCCATAGTAAAAAATATTTTTTTATAGTTATTCTTAACTTGAATATTTTTAAATGTTTGATGCACGAGATAAATTAAACACACGCTTTGAAATTATTACTCGCAAAAGTAAAAACAAAGAGCGAGCCGTTGGTAACAGTTTAAAGTTCAGCTTGATCATTTATCTTGCGAATTTTTAATTCTGGCAATGTTAGCTGACTGTATAGGCAGTTAAATTTTATTTTTAGCCATACGAATAAGTGATTTACGACCGCTTTGTAAGAAACCACTTTGAACTCATGAGAAATTTAATCATTTTTAATTAATAAAATATTGTTTGGTTAATACTGCGCCTAAATGTATATTTAAATTGATGTATCTGAGGTTTGTTTTTATTAGTTTATGGCGTTTCATAATAATATATCATCGAGGTGGAGTTTTAATTGTTTTGTGGCAACGGCGTACGAGGTCACTCCTCTAAGCTCCAACCACTGCGAACCGGACAGTCGGTACCTCTACGGTTCTACAGTCCGATTAATACCGACAATACATGTCCATGGGGGTAATTTTTATTCGCCTGGCTAGCTACCATCCTCACCTGTTTAACGTATTTTCATTTCTTCGGAAATTAAGTTAAGGAGCAGGATTTCTTTCTGGCCTGGCAATGCGTCAATGATGCCTTTAGTGTGTCATTCTTTTCTCTATTTTCTTTCCTACCACTTACACTCCTAGATGCTCAAATAAGAGAAAGACTGAGAATATTGCGCGCTATAGGCACTTAGAATATTTGGCATATACTTGATAATATTATTTTTACTATCAAACGAAAAAAATATTTCGTTTATTAATTTCAAATAAACAATTATTTGCTTTATATTTTTTGGCCGATAGCGTAGTTTAGTTACCATCCGTAAATACGTAATTAGTTCCAAAAGTAGTCAACCCTACGTTATAACGGACGCGCCGCACTAATTGAAGAAAATTACGTATATTATTCCTCTACTGTTTAAATGATGTTGTTATCATAATTATGGTATCGTGTACCCTCTATGGATGGTCGTATTTAAATTAACGATCCTGTAGCCCAGTCAGTTTCGACTTTGGCAGCCAAACCAGGTGTCCTGGTAATTGTTTCGTTATAGGTAAGCGACTAATCGTTCTGTTAAAAATTATGTAATAATAATGGGTTTAAATTGCAATATCGCAGTTTACAGATTCTAGCAATACAAAGATTGACTAGAATGAAT
>DWPT01000043.1:0-36358 GCA_018251895.1 Agathymus mariae mariae
GGGCATCATTGCTGTCCGATAATTGTTATAGATACAATAAGAGTGTAGTGTTGGTCAGTGGTGTATTTATTATACGTTCTCTAACAAAATCTATAAATATAATTAAATTTTAATCTAACCGGTAACTTATCGCTTTCTGTACATGAAAGAATTATGAGAAAAACTATTATAAGGGGCCAATAGAACTCAAAATAATAGTTGATAGAATTTGTCTGTTTGTCTGTGAGGTTGTGCGTGTCATCTTAGAAATAACTTAATCGATTTCGGTATGGTTGCTAATGTATTGCAGTAAGCATCACTTAATATTTAAATTTCGTTTCAACTCAATCGGTCCATAAATAAAAACGTTATAAATTAATATATTTTTAATTCACAAAACGAGAACAACCCAGTCCTAAGACAATGCAGGTGCTATATTTACGCGTAAAGCGTAGTTTTTCTAAAACGAATCGAGGGCAGTTGACTAGTGTAATAATCATTCTGTGACCAAACAAGTTAACTGTAGAAGCAGAACTAACTTGCAGTGATCATTGGGATTGTAAGCGGCATCCATCATCATTTAACCCTAAATAATCTTATTGTGTCCATCTGAGCAACGGACAAGGCATTGGCGTCATGTTTTGTAGGTCGCTGCGCGGTGTCCCGATAATCATACATGGATTTTGTTCGATAGCTTAGTTATTTTTCTAAAAATAAAAAAAAAAGTTTTAACGACTTTTTGTTACAGTGCTGGAGAATCATCTGGCCTGCTCATACCGATTGCCTCTTGACAGAAACGATTCACTGACCTTCTAGTGTCCAAATGTTCCTAGTATCATATGAGTAATAATGGCCATCAACCATATGACCCATTTGCTCGTACGCCAGCCATAAAAACAATTTACTTAACACTTACGCTGAATTAAAATTACAAATACACCAATAATCACGGAATTCAAAGCACGTCACGAGTTTTCCACAAGTGGCTGCGAATTTCCCAAAACTATTATTTACCAGCCAGGGGTGAGGTCGGAAGTAATAAATCAGGTGCTGACGTCCGCTCGGCGCCATCGCTCATGAACTGACAAACCGAAGCGTCATGCAACGGTGTGTTGCGTTATAGAGTAGTTTGTACATAGAACACTCGTTGCGACATAATTTATGTAACAAATATTGAAAGGTAAGATGAGCTCACACATGTAGACCACCAAAGATGCGCCACTGGTTCAGAATTTGCACTCGGCTCGATCGATGTCGAACTATTATAGTATACTGGATACTATAGTAAGCTGTTGGTGGATTTGTCTTTCGCTACGGTGTTGTTATTTAGTTATGTATTATCCTTTCTTAAAGAAATAGTGAGTTCAGATACTGAATAGCTTCAGAGATTCTAAAACAGTCAACCCAGGACGACATTGAAAGTATGGTTTAATAAATGAAACATATTAATAGCACATCACCATAGTTGAGTTTGGTTTGCAATCTGCGGTAAAGCAGCAATGATTAGATTAGCAATATAACAATACAGACAGACACTCTGCATTTTTTATATTGCCGTAGTGCTGTATTTTTTTTATGGTAATAGCCGACAAACGAGCAGACGAGCCACCTGATGGTAAGTGGTCACCGTCGTCCATGGATATCAGCAAGACCAAAGGTATCACTGATGCGTAGTCTGCCATCGGCTTGTATTGACAAGAACGTAAGTGTTCCAGGTTGTTATTAATATAGATTGATTATCTTTTTTGATACTTGATTGTATATAGCTAATGATTTTCTGTATATTATATGACGAGGTAATTAAGAGAGTTTACGAACAAACAGAGAACATTTTACTTAATAACCTCACTGTTGGTGGCCGCGAACAAATGATAAAACCAGTCAAATGCGGTTATGGAAATTAAAAGATTCCATCCATTGAAGCCAACCTTCTCTACTCCTGGTACGTCGTGCTGAATAATGTACGAGGCAATTGCTCCAGGTTGATTTATTATTTCAGATAATTTCCGCCAGAATTTGGGTATGAGTGCAAATGAAATGACATTATTCATTTATGGTTGTGCGTCATAAACAGCAGAATATGGTCATTGAAAAATTTATTCAAACTTGCCTATTGTCTGTGCTATGACATTCTGCGGTAAATATTGTATTCGATAAATATTTCAAATTAATAACATCTATTCATTTAAAATTATTGAAAATGATGATTTTGCTAAATTATAATTCTTAAAAACGCTGTAATGGTGTAATTCTTAAAAGTAATTTAGCGCAATGTGTAGTTTTGTTATCTGTAACGAATAGTTTAAAAAAAATTATGCTTGTTCCTTGGCTTAATTACAAGTACAAGAGTAGCGGTGATCACTTAGCATCAGAAGAAATGTCTGTTCGTTTGCCTGCTTAATTGTTTTAAAACATTTGATATTTGCTTGATAACTACTTAGCAAGCAGTATTTAAAATAAAGGCTTACGCACCTCATGGTTTATTCGGATAGACGGACTAGTTTTGTCCTTACACATAAAAAAATAAAAATAAAAAACATAACATTAAAAGAGAATCTGTATAAAATGCAGTTTTACAATTCCACAGAATCTGGAAAATATATTTTCATATACTCAATGATAGAACACATTACATGAGACATACTATTGACCAAACTTATCCTCACACCCTATTTGAAGTCCGACAAAGATTCATTGCTACTGCAGAATTAAGATGGATTGCTTTATTTATTTCTGTGGATTGCGAGCATGACAAAACATAATTTTCAAGGTATAATTAAACATTCTGACAACCTGTCATCTTAATGACGATGAACTTTTGTAATTATGCTACGTGAATATAATTAACTTTAATGTCTAGACACTGTAGTAAATTGATGGACAGACATTAATATAAAATGGCGGTGAAATAATCGCTATTTATATTTATATGAATAATCTGATTATAAAGTAATTTTGGGTATTTAAATTGATATGTTTATTAAACGAGTGGGTTTATCGCATTGCTTTCAATTATGTCTGTCGTAATTCATATTTAAATGTAATTAACATTTATCTCAGCTAGATCTGGCAGGTGTCAAAGAGCTGTTTAATGAGTTTTAGTAGGCACGGTGAATACACTATGAATATTGTTAGTTGTTATTTATACTACAAATGAATACTTAGAATAACATAACTTCATAATCCTTTCAATAAACAATATAATAAATGTTGTAATATAAAGGAACGTTTACAAGTCTAAAAATAAAATCAAGTAATGCCTCTCTTCGGCTCCAGTCATAAATATAAGAATTCATAAACACGTATTTCGAAATTTAAAACCAAGTAAAATACATGATTGTCAATATTTTATTAAATACTCACTTCGGTGAGTGTTATTCTTTACTTGTTCCAGTTTTGATAACAACGTCACAGTTAAGTTAAAATAATAATAATTACATAATGATATTAACTTTTTTCCTTATTTCTGGCTTTAGATAAATACCTTAATGTTCTTGACTGGTGTAATATCCATTGTTCGTCTACGTATCTTAATTCTTGGAAATACCTGAAAGTATTAAAATTAATAAATTAAAAGAAACAAGGTTTAATTACAATTAAGATATAAATGTGATAAGTTTGTAATAAAAATTATATATTTAGGCAAGTATAGGAATACATTTTAATTAGGCAAAACATCATTGTTACTTACCTATGACTGATTTTAATGAACAATTATCATTTTTTTTAATAACAAATGAGTTTCAACAATAATAGAAATGCTATTTTTAACACATTTGGAATATTTTGGTGTCTTTATAGTGAATTTGAATTCGAATATGTCGGAAAATGTGTTTACGTAGCATTCTATACACTGGTTAGTGTATACACTTATAAAAACGAACTAAAAGACTGTAATATTACTTTAAAAAAATTACAAGTAAGTGTAAAATTAAACATTTAAATAGAAAAATATTTGGTATTATTCCAGAGCCCCGTCAAGAATCCAATTTCAACGTACTATTGCAATTCTTGCCACTTATTTAAGTATTAAATCCGACCTCAAAATTACCACGTCGATTGACCGAGCGAACAACGCAACGACACTTGTTGGACATTCACTGCGCGGCGTGACCGGGTAATTTGGCCAGTGAATTAGTTATCCATTCGCGTGTAAACATCGTTAATTGGCGTCATTAGTGCAAGAGGCTGACAGTTATGAGATGAATGCGCTTAACGACGATAATTTGGATAGATAATCTGTGACATGACGGCTGGATACAATTAATTTAAATTACAGTGAGTATTTTTTATTATAAAGTACATTGAAGTATAAAATGAGTGTGTGACGTTGTCTTTCTAGAATAAGTTGGTTAATGCTTCTCTGTGAGCTCTTTCATCTTTCTCAACTTGAACAATATTTTTACTTATAGTGAAGCAAAATCTGAAAAATTATTGCGACCAAGAATAGAAGTGTGGGTTTATTATAGATTTATTATAAGCAACGCGTTTTACTGAAGGACGACTTAGTCGGTCGTGTTTGTTAAAGCCAATTGAGATGCGATCAGCAGTTTGATGAATGACCGCTGGATGTAAAATTTGGAGAAGTACCTGGTAAACAGACCGTACACTATATATGTGTAACATATTTTAAAATGGCATCTCACAGTACTGTAACAAAATGTAACGCCAGTTAATTCCAGACGGTAAATTATTTCCGACGACAAAAACTGAATTAATTATTAATTACTACAACAATGTTTAAAACAGTTAATGATTATCATGGAGTAATTATTGATATAATTAAAGCTGTATTCACTACAAAGTTACAGATAAACTTTTGCGTCAGGCATCCATCCGGGGTTCCATATGAGTTATAATTAATTACCACTATTATGAAAAGTACCTACCAGTGCAGTTGTTTACTAGGTTCATTGGTAAAGAGCTTTTTAAATAAAACGATATAATAATTGTTCTGGTGAATTGTTCTGGTTATTTTATTTATTTAACAATAACATTCTGTTCAAACGAACCATAACATGCAGTAACAACAAAATTAATAGGCTGAAATCAATTATAATTACTAAAGATAAAGTTTAAGGCATGGATAATAAATCCACTGAGAACCAAAATAGATTTCGTAATTTTACAAACGTTTGTCAATGACACCAACAGATTGATGTTCGTTAGTGTAAACAATTATGATCTTAATAGCAATCGCTTAATAGCAAATAACAGCAATATTTAGCAGACTTCGATATTCCTATAGGGATTTTCAAAAATGGTGGTGCTGCCATAGAACTTGGTGAACTCTAATAAGATATAAAATAATAATCTAATAAAATATAAAATATAGCTTTGCATAATTGTATCTTCATTAACAAGTCTTTAATACTATTAAATAATCAAACTATAATTATATTGTTCATACATTCATAATAAGAGTGTTTTTATAATTATTGCGTCCGCAAAGTTACAAAATAACTACTTTTGAACTTAAAGCTATTTCGTGAACATGTTTTATGTGTATAATGACATTGCCATAATGACATTTGAGATTTATCTTGTCATCGCAATCTTTAAATGTTAAACTGACGGGCTTGGGTCATCTCTCATAATGTGATCTTTCAAATTCTCATATACCCGTCGATATTGGCCATAGGACATCATGCTGTCCAAGTACGGATTGGTGGGCTTAACACACCCTTTGAAATGTAGTCACTCTGAGTTGTGCAGATTTCCTCACGATGTTTGGTGTTACTGAAGTAAGTGATACAGATATTTTATTTAAATAAATGTTAACCTTTACTATAGGTTTCGATTATTGTCACTAACTTATTATCAATATGTCAAAATTGTTTTTTAGTATGATTAAATGGAGAGTTTTCCTGTTATGGTATTACTTACTGTGTCGGTCACAGACCAATTTATAAATAATCCGTATAAAAGAAATTTTATGAAAGCGTACGTCCATATTGGGTGCACTTAACCTTTCAGAGTAAATAAAATCCAGTTATATTTAATATGTGATTGACATTCAGACAAATTTAATTACCTTATAATTGAACAGAAGGTTACATTCACGTCCATTGACAGCCACATACAGCTATTAATTATATATCTGAAATATACAAAAAAAGTAATAAATCTAGCTTTTCTTATTTCCTTAATTATTCATCTCTTGTGTTAAACAACAGGTCACGTACGTGAAGACACATACTTACAGCCCATAATTACTTGTAAAATCGTTTACATTCTGAAAAGCAAACGTTCCTACGACTATGTGGCCCAGGTGGTAGTGAGTGTTTACCGAGAGAGTAGTCTAGGAATCAATTCTAGACCGGGGCTTGCATTTATGTGACAGATTAGTGTTTGTGCTCTGGTCTTGACTGTTCATAGTGACTTAATGGCTTATGTTCATACCACCCGAGGTACCTAATTTTAGACTACAGCGTTTTATTTATTAGCTATTGTTTTTAATTATTAAAAACCTATCAAAACTGCATTCCCACTCGCAAATACAATCCAAACCGAACAGCTAATTTTCAGTACAGCGATATTCCCGTTGTATAAAATATGAACTAATATTTTCATGTAAAATTGTACACATTAGCAAACAAAGCTACAAAGTCGACAGCTGACAGGGCGCGTGACACCGGAGCTTTCGCGTGACATGTGACAGTTGACAGATTACGCACGGCCCCGGTTGCGTGCTGTTGTGTTGCGCGACGATAATGGTTAATCCCTCTTGAATACAAATTTGCAGCTCACTGTTATTCCGTGTCATTTAATGGATAAGATAGAAGCATATATATATATATATATATATATTGCATTATTGTGTAATATGAAAGTGTTTAATAAATTCGATTTTTTGACACATAGGATCCGAATTTGAATTACCTGCCTATTAGAAATTAATTACTTTCTAATTGTTTTCTAATTTAGTGAGCTTTACAATCTGATACTTTCCACCACTTACCATTAGACGGAATTGTAGCTAAGCATTAACTTATAATTAATAAAAATGAGAATAACTTGGTGAGTAATTCTCAAAAGTGGTGAGTTTGCTCATTCGTGTCTGACTTTAGCCCTCTGATGGTGAGATCAGGTCCGATTTTATTAAGAGGAAAGTTATCGGATCTTATAATGATGATTGATAATACGGTAATATCTTTGTAAAGTATTATGTGAGTCAAAAATGGATTAGTATCATCACTTCTGCTAGTTTTGTTCTAAGTTGTTACACATTCCCGTTTTAAAAATAAAACTTCAAGGTCAGTTGTTGATTAACAGCAAGTACATTAAATATAATGACTTCCTAAGCAATAAAATACTTACAGTTTCAATGTCCTTATTTGTTAAGCTTGGATTATAAAAGATAAGATATCTAATCAAAGATTTGTTTATTTCTAGAAGGAAGTTATGTATTTTAATTTATTTATATACATTATAAAAACTACTTTTAAGTCATTAAAAACAAGTATTGTTAATTTGTAATAACAATAATTTTTATATGAACAACAACGAAAATATACATAATGGCCTTCAAAGTTCTTCGTAGCTTTACTAAAATCCGAACTAAAATCAGCTCATGGTTTTTAACTTTACGAGGAGCCAGTCGATCCAACCAAAGTTGACCACTTACGAGTGTAGAGATTAATCGCAAACGAAATACTCCATACATTATTATAACGGAGCACACAGCTGACATCTAACGGAGCGTGTGACGTCTGAGCGGTTTTGTGACACGTGACAGTTGACAGATTACACACGGGTTGCGGGATGTAGTGAGAGATAATGTATAATCCCTCTTTCCGCGCGATTTTACGGCTTTGGAAAAATTAGGTTGTGATGTCGATTGCTATTTACATCAATGCGAATAGTAAGCATTGTAGACATAATATAAAATGATTTACAAACCATTTATATATGTACGTTAATTATTATGTAACCAGACATTTGTATTTCATATTTAATATAATTTTATTACTTTTGACATGCTCATTCCCAATATTGGACATTATAATGATAGTAAATAGTCATCGAAATGAAACAAAGGGTTTTGGATGGATTTTTCATCTTTGGTTTCGGTTCTAATGTAGAATAAGTAATTACAAAGTGATTATGTAATTCCTATGCATTTCGTTTAGAAATAGCACCCAGATTGTTTTTAAAATAGACTTATCTTATTTTGTAAGTAAGAAACATATTAAATTGTTATAAAAGCTGCAGCCAGGCGGTCAAAATTTAATTTACTGCATTAACTTTAGTAGAAGCAGTAGTGGTAACTTTTATTTCCTATTCCGCTAAAATTAATCCATTTCCCGGGATATAAAGTAACACAGGTAATGGGCTAAGGAGGTTCATCTTGGAATCCAAGACAACCTCCCTCCCTTGCTCGTGGTGCAACTTGTTGAGTAACGGACGACGGATGATTTGACAGTCGCTGGTCTCTGTACCGGCCAGTTAAATTTCCATGGTACTTGCATGGTAGTAGGGTGTTTTTCCTGACCACCATCCATCACTCTCCGTCTAAAATCGATCGTCAAATGTTTCATACGTGTTTCGGTCGGCATGTCAGAGTGCCGGTGAAAATGTGAGACGGTTGATTCCTTCACAGCAACAGTTCTGTGATGCCTTTGGTGTTACTGAAACCTGTTGGCGAAGGTGAGCCGTTACCATCAGGTGGTTCGTCAGCTCGTTTGTCGACAGTTACATAAAATAAATAAGACCCATAATGTATAGTACTAAAATGCCAAATATCATTAAAATCTATTCAACATTTTAATATCATACTTAATAGTTTGTCCTTGTAATAGGACACATAATTTTTTTTTATATTAAATTATTCAATGCTTGACAACAATCCCACCTGATGGTAGATGAACAGATGAAGTCTAACATGTTGAGTGAACTATTTTTTATTATTATTTTTCAAAAATATTCAATACATAGAGTCGACCCCGTTACCGTTTCATTATTAGTATACATTTGTAATTATATTAATTTTCTTCCATGACAGAGCAGGTGCTTACTTGAACGGCAGTGCATAAGTTTGTCTACCTGAAACCTTGACACGTGCTTACCTGTATTTATATCTTGCAATTATATAAAGCTGTTGGCTCTGATAAATATTAATTGATGATCAATTCTGATGAAAATTAATGTATATAGAGAACATGTGATTGCGCACATGACAACCTATTTAGGATAATAGTAGATGTAATGGTTATCATAAAATAAACGTGTTTCTTCGGCAATTATTTCCATTAGTTTCTTTCTATGTGTCATAATAGTACGAAAGTTTTCTATAATTAGTATGTTGTGTTCGCCTATCAATTATCCATTATTGTTTTTGACCAGCAAATGCCCTCGATTCGCTTCGGAAAAACTAAATTAACCAAGATGCTTAATTTAAAAGCAGATTGCTTTTTCTGGGCTTTTCTCGTTTTGTGAATTAGAAATACATATATTGATTCATAACTTTTTTATTTATGGACTTATTGCAATAAAACATTATTTAAGTATTAAGAGATGCTTACTTCAATATATTATTAAAAACCAAAACGGGATTGGTAAGGCCGTTTCTGAGATAAGCGCGAACAAACTCTTAGACAAACAGAGAAAATAATGTTTTTCTCCATATATCGTTCATGTATAGAAAGCGATCAGTTAGAATTTTATTATTTGCATAGATTTTTTTTGTTAAGCCATTTATGTATTTTGTGAAATATTGTTAGAAAAATAACAATAAATTAATATTTCAGATTAAATAAATTTTGAAAGTATTAAAATTACGACCATTTATTTGCTCGTGTATAAATAAGTATTTGTAAAAAAAAAATTCAGGGTAATAATAATTTTACCTTCGACAGGTACTGGTACCCATATCATACCTGTATCATAAACGTATCATACCTATCATAAACGTTTCATCCAATAATTCCGCCGCTTATGTCTTTACAAAGCCCAAATAAACATCAACTTTGACATTCTTTTGACATTTACGACTGGAGGACGTCAATTGTGTGCGATCAATCAAAACATGTCAGCGGTGTATTGTGAATGCTTCGTTGCTGTTTGAAACGTGTTTGAGTGGTAGGTGAATGTCTCGTTAGCTAGCTTGTTTATTGTGTGATTATAGTATTATTGTTAATAACGTACAAGGTGATGATTGTTCAGTTACAGGAAGATACGTCCGTACTTATGCATTTACTTTATCGTGTGTTTTTTTTGTTACTTATTTTAAAATTTTATAATAAATATATTATATATATCTCGTGATAACAGAGTACTAAGTATTAATACAATATTATACAATTTATAATATTATACAAGAATACTGAAACTGCATGTAATGCCGAATTTTACTTTGTAGATAAACACATTTCTACACAAAAACCCTTGATGAGTTTTATTATACACGCTAAACTAAGCTACAAGAAAAATAATCAACATGTATAAACTTGTTGTATTAACCAATGTAACACAAAAACTCGAAACGGTGCAAAATGAGTCTACCAATCCCGTTTCACGGATTACAGAAGGTACAGTCAGGAAAAAAGAACACTGCCGACGCGGTGGGCGCAGCCATGCGTCATAATTTTGACAGCGAGGCTGACAGGCCGGCTGACATGTCGGCTGACAACTCGACAGACAACCGGGCTGACGGGTTCAGCCGACGCCCGCTCGGATTATGCGGCTTGATGGATTAATTCGCTCGCCAAGGGTATCAGATAGAATTCACTCCGACCGCCTTAATGAGAATTGTTTCTTGATTATTTGACGCGCTAATGAGGATGGTGGTTCGATTTTAAGCAAGAGTGCACATATGTAAATCATGTGTTTTTTTTGTGTAAGAATTTGTATAATTTTAGTACTTGCCAATAACTACCAGATACTTTAGTTTGAACTGAATGTTTTGGTTCCAGCTACGCTCTCAATATTCGAGATTTATGTTTATTTTTCAAAATCTTTCAAATTACGCCTTAGAAGAATACGAAGAAGCGACGGTGTAATTTGGAGCTGAGTTCTCATTAGATGTAATAAAACATTAAAAATTAATCAAAAAATTGTTTCCATAAAGTTTTTTATGGCTTTGGTAAATCGTGTAGAGACAGATTGTCTTGGGTGCAAGTACATATTTTACGACTGTCAAATAATAAAATATTTTAATGTAGTCTTTGTGCATACTGTTCAAATTTAATAAATTATTTTGTACTTTATTCCGAAATCAATATTCTCGGCTAAAGGACGTCTTTTATGTTGATTAGAAATGATGTGTATAATAATCAATTGCGGTACATGTGTTCTTTTTTAAACAAAGTTGCATTAAAAATGAAAGAAAAATGAACACTTACGGAATCCGTAGTGATGCATAAAATCGATTAAAATTATCTATAAGTAGTATATAGACATTTTATTTTATTAAGCTATAGTAGTATATAGACATTTTATTTTATTAAGCTATATACTGTTCACGCAAGTTGGAGATTTTTTTAAGTATTATAAATATTTGAGAAATTGTCATCCAAGTACGAAGAAGAGGAGGGAACATGTAATTACTGATATTTACAGAATTAAAATTATTTAAGCTCATTAATATAACTTTATGATAATTTATTATGCAAACTGGTTCTACAGAGGTACATATCGTAGTAAATTTATTAAAACTACTAGCATGGCTCATATCTAGTAAGCGTATATATGTATATAGTAGTATCATGGGCCGTGATCTAGTAAGTGTTCTCAATCCTTAAATTAATCACGCAATGGTGATAATTTGAAATAAACAAACCCATTAATAATAATTGTAAAGATGAATTCAGTAAGCGATTGTACATTACAATACTGTAATTAAGAATTTTTCAATAGACTATAGAGCAGGCCTGTACTATAGAACAGGCATCTATAGAGATATAGCAATCATTTTGTCTACAAAATAGAAATTATTAATGTAAACATATACAGCAACTTGCTATTTCAACACTACAAATTTTTTACCGACTTTAATTAACCATTTTTTCCTTGGTCAAAGTAATTATAATCAACAACCAAGACATTAGAGTGATTAATCATTGATTATTGATGAAGACAGTTTATGAAATCGTTAATTACCGATTGTTAATGACGCAATTAACAATTCGCTTGATTAATTTGTGATTTTACTAGTGAAACAGTCACTTGGTCGACATGTAGCGGCAAACTTCGCAACATGAAAGTTATAATGTAAAGTATACTAAAACTATGGATAACTTTGTGGTTTGAACGCAGGTTCTTCGTCCAGAGAGCATTTTTTGAAGGTACAGACCTTACAGTTGAACAGCTGAACTGACATTTGCTTTTATTTGTAATTCGCTGAAGTTACACATGGTAAAAAACAGTGTACCAAAAAGTTGGCCACAAGTTTTTAAAGATGCGTCAAGTCTGCCACCTCGTTCTTGGCCTGCGTGGAACTATGGTCTATGTTCTTCATCCAACATTCTTAATCATCCCGTAGCGAAGTTGGTAGTGATTCTGCTTGCCGACCGAAGGGTTGCGGGCTCGAATTCCGACCAAGGCGGATATTTAGGGGACAGCTAAATGTTTGTTTTCAGATCATGGATGTTGACAATGTCATATTTGTGTACTTCCATGACATCCACAACACAAGGAATCCTAGTGCGGGGGTGCCAGTGTGTGAATTGTCATCTATTTTTCCCTTATATTATAAAATAACCCGTCCGTACGCAACAGTTTAATTTGTGATTATGTTGATCACGATTATAAGATATTCATTGTTCATCATAAAAGTACCATTCATTCATCATAAAAGTGTTAATCAATACGTTGCTATTGACATTTACTTCAATAAAACCTAATCCCACTGTTGATCAATCATTTTTTCCTTTCAGATTCTTACTTCTCAACGTAGGTCTCCGGTCACCGAAAGTTTCCGAACGTAATTATTCATGTACCTTATTGATGATTCACAGCAGTCCACATTTTCCCTAATGATCTGCTTGTAGTCGTGAACACCGAAATATGAAGATTGTTGATAGGTAAACATGAATAAAATGGACTCTCTGCAATGATATTTATTGTATTTATTTTATATAAAAAAAAAAAATGTTATATATTTTTTTATTTTACATAACTATGAATACAAATTCGACTTACGCAAATCCAATTGATTATTAAGCCTCAGGGATCTTTAGCGTTATACCATTTTTGTGTAATGCACATTCGTATCTATCTAAATGGGACCTATTTCGGTCTACAGCTCATGGTACAACTAGTTCCCAAATAAACGTGAATGGTGACTAATCCATGTTTTCCGTACCATTGCCAAGAAAACAACTTTTTCTCGCTATTTATGTCTGTCAGTCTGTTCAGAGTTTGACAGTTATCTCATTTAGTTGTTTTGTGAAATTTATTTTCTGATCTTTGATATTTTAAGAGCTCCGTAGAACTTGCTTTGTATTCAATATTTTGAGATTACTATACTGGCAGCGGGTCCCGATTTAAAATTAATTACATTTACATGATATCCTATGACTATCCGGAATAATGTACTTTTGAATGGCAAAAAAATTATTCAAATATGTCCGAAGAAAACCTTCTGTAAAAATACAAACTCACAAAATTCACTCTCTTTGTTATAATATTAGTCCGGATGAAGGTTTCATCCGTGTGCCAAGATACACGAGATTTAATTCAACCAATATTCTCATCCATCTTATGATAATGTTTAATACTTATACTTAATAATAATAAATAGTATCTAATAATGCTTCTAAATACGATCGTAAGATGTCTTCTATATTTATTGTTCAGTTCAACTCTAGCTCATTAACCAGGCTATTGTATAAATTACATTATCATTATCATGATTGTATTGAAATAATAATAATGAAGTCATTATCATTATTATATTAAAATTTTGAAAACTTCCATTTGCATGTCATTACGAAACATATCATTGAGGAACTGATATACTCGAGGGTTAGCCATCAATTTTCAATTGATAATTTGAACAATAAAATTTGCAATAAAATAATATTTCATGGCAAAAATTTTGTTTCAAAAAATTGATGTTGTACGTCCGTGGTTAACTACACGTAGTGTCTCGTAGTACAGTCTTGTCGAAAGTGACAGGAAATTTTCAATAATTAATATTCAAATTTTCGTAAAATTATGAAACACGAAAACTATTTCAATTATATTACAATGTAAAAAGTTGTACAGTTATGTCCGCACGAGGAACTACCACTACTTACAATATTTTATATACAACAGCGTTTTATTTACGTTAATGTAATGCAATACGATGACACATTGTTGTACACCAAGTAAATTAAACATAACATAAAAAAAAACAATAAATGGTATAAACAATCGGTGATCTTATCGCTTCCATCTTTTCCAGATAACCTTGTGGTAGAGTCGATAAGTGAAGAAGGATACTGGGTAGCGTTGCACATTCATGAATAACAAAACTTAAAATATAATTATATATAAATGTTACATAATGTACCGTTAGAAAGACTGAAAAGAGTGTAGAGCAGATAGTAAAATGGCATAAATATAAAGGGAAAGAAGAGAAGTTTCTTTAATCGGATTTTTAATGATAATTAATCTAATATAATATTTTTAAACATGTTTAAGTACTTGGTTCTAATGTTCTTCTAATTTACCTACTTATTTTATGTAGAACGTAATTATACCAACTGTTCCGTCATGAAACTAACTAAATACCTAAAATATAATCACTTATTTTTTTAATTCCCGAGGAAGCTAGTAAATGATTTTACGCCGTTTCTTAAAGTTGCACAGACAGATATTTAAACATGAGTTTTAAATATATGTGTATTATTTACTTTTTACGCAGTAGACCACTGATTGAAGTTTCATCGATTACCAGAGGCGCAATTACTATAACACCTGTTAATGATATCATGAAACTGATAATTTGTTTGAAATGCTCAGATACCAGAATCATTAGTGATATATACAATATTCGTACTCTTCCCTCTACACCCATAGAGGACGCTGAAGTTCGAGCCAACAGGCTGTCATTGCTCTATATAAATTGCCTTAAAACTTAAACAGACAAACATATATTTCTGTACTTATAAATAGTATCTAACAAGATATTAATAAATAAAAGAAATCAAAATTATTCGAAGTGCCATTTTGAAAAATTATAAATTATGCGCTCATAAAAATAAATTACACCGCCTTACATATTCGTTTAATTTCTCATTCTCAAATTCGACATGAACACTTTATATCCGACACTAAATACGTGCACGATTAAGTGCCAAGGCGGACGATTTAAACTTTATTTTAAAATGTAAGGGTAGTATGCCACTGGGGGATGTAAAAAATAATCATAATGGTTCCCGTTACAAAATGGTATAAATATACAGAAATATTAATGTAAATCGCAGTCGTTATAATCCCACAGGACTTAGATGGGAGTTTATTAAAAAATATACTTACGTAAGAATAATTCTCATGCCACTTAGAAATCCAACAACTGTTATTTTGTATTATTGCGATTTATTTACATTTATGTCCAAATCATGGTCCTGAAAAACCAAGATGGTGTGTAGTGACGATAATAACACTTGCATCAGCAATTATTTTATTTTGTAACACTTATTTCAACTCATAATTACATTGCGACATCTTTTAAAATAATCTATCTATCACAGTAACATTTTGAAAACTAACCTCAAAATTGTGATTTACTCGCAGAGAAATCATTTTTAATTTAAAAACGATTGTAAAACTGTACGCTGCTAATCGACAAATCTGATTCGCGTTGCAACCGCTTCGCATTAATGCCGGAACAGGCTTAACACGCGGGAAATGTGTGAATTAACGTTAAATTCGCGTGAAATGACAGACGCACATAAAAATTTCTCCTTGCAAGCCCGCCTGTTCACTCCGGCCGTTCTCACCTTGAGCCGAACAACTCTTATTGACCGGTCGATTAAAGTGTGGCAAATCGGGTTGTTAAACTACCGACAATATCAACGCTACGGTCACCATCGATACTATTATAGATGTAAATGATATTCAACTTTATGATTTAAAAGTCAAAGTTAAAATTATTGAACAACATAATCTTCTTTGAGTCATTTTGCGTGGAGCGACGCTTGCTGCTTCGTTGAACGTTTTATAAGTTGATTGGCGTTTGGCTGCGCGAAAAGCAACACCTTTTCGGCCATGACATGGCCTTTGATTGATTATATAATTAATTTTATTTTACATTTAAATATCTTCACACATAGTCGGTCAGTTGTTATGAACTGTCAATTGAATGGACAGTTTTTGATGTGGGGAACCTAACGAGACGTTCTGTAAACAATTTTTTAACATTGATTATTCCTGAATCTAGTTATAAGCGCGTCATTTATGAGTTAAGTTGACAGCTGCGTCTATAGTTTTTTGTGGAATAAAATTAGTAATATGGTTATATGGTAATTATTGAGTTCATTATTCATTCATGGCTACTATTCATGGAACTTTGTTATTAAATGTTGTGTTAAAAAATGTTTTGCGTTTCTGTTAAATTATATATTATTATTTTAATATTTAAGATATTTGGTCTACATTAAGGGTGTAATTGTTATTTTCAGTACTACTTATCTACCTTAAACTATTAAATATACAAATACTTGAAAATTACTTTGCTTCTTATTATTAATGATTTATTTATTAAAAATCGATTTTATTACTAAGTAGCGATTGCTCCCAGGATACCATGGATTTTTGCTTTAAAGATACGAAAGGTAAAAAAAACAACTCGTTTTAAAATGATATAAATATGATAAATATTTTTACACAACTTTGAGTTTCGAGAAAGAGAAAACGTGTTGATAATTGGACGGATTAGCATCAAGATTGCACATGCGAAGAAGGCTATTATAGTTTTGAGGTGAGCTTATAAGAAACTTTTAGAAATGATAGATAGGATAGAAAATGGGAGGAAATTGCAAAGATAGGAAGTGGTAACATTAAAGGATTATGAATGGCAAAAAGTAAATTGATGAGGAATACAAAGGACGAGAGATTTCATACAGCAAAGCGGTTGGTCATGATAACATTGAGACGCTATTTAAAATAAGCAAGGGATTTATTAAATAACTATTAGAAAGCGAAAGAATGTGTGATGGACTGAAATAATTACAATATTTTATACATAGTCTTGTTAACGAATACAGAAGACGAATAATAAAAAAAATAAAATTTTCACGTTTAACACGAGTCAACGGATTAGTGTTAATTTTATGCTTTTTGCAAATTTCCATTTCCTCCAAGTTTTCTTCATCGTGACCAGATGAAAATCAATGAATCTAATTACTATGATATCTTATCTAGATCTAAGTAATGATTATCTATTACGTAAATTAAAATTCAAATTCAAAATCATTTAATCATATAGGTATTCTTTAAATACACTTATGCACGTCAATTTTTTGCTTCTACAACTAGATTTTATTATTATTAACCTGTCCATCAATATATGTGAGATGTATTTAATAAATACTTGACAACAGGACTGTAAGCTCTTTTGCAACTTCATTAACATAAAGTGCCCACATCGTCATGATCGCATGTCACTTTGCTCTTCACAACAGTATAAATTTAAAAAACCACTTTGCATTTTTCATTGCACCATTAAGATTGACAAATGGGAAGCTATTAAGCCAGTTCCAGATACACTCGGTCACGGAGAACAATTGTTTGATATATTCACAATAGTCGACAACTGAGAGTAAGCGATACAAAGCCGTGCATGATAAATGGCCGCCAACCGCCATACATCAGACTCGACCCATATCGCCTAATGATGAATAATTAACATCGTTTGTTTTAGCTAGCTGGCTCTCTTTGTTACATTGTGCACACTTAACGGATGTTTGAACATTTTGATTTTAAAGATAAATTTAAACAATAATTGAACATTTTTTATCTTGAAATCTCATGTCTGTAAAATGCATTTGGCGTTCAGAAATCGAACATGGATATAATTAAATCAGTATTAATTTATTTATCGTACGTCCATGTTTTCCTTTGTAAGGGAGGTTCTGTGCATGAATACTTCATACATATACCATCACACATTGTGTTTGTAGATTGTTACAAAGTAAATTAATACTAATTCAATAACAATGAATGTCCGCAAAGTAACGCCTGATACTATCAAACTATGAGTATAATTGACATCTAACTATAATTCTTTAATATACCTAGTACACAAAACACTACACTATTGATACTAACTAAAATGTAATTAATATGCAATATATTTCTTTCGCTTATTGCCAATTGAAAACCCTAAATTCAGCCCTAATGAACACGAACCATTAGTAAATCATCTCTATTCAAGATTTGATAAACAAAAGGAGATGCCTCAAGATTCAAGTTTTGAATTTATTAACAAAATTACTCAAAGACAAAGGAGTATATTTAGAAACAGTCAGAGACAAATTGTCTGCGGTATTGTATAGATAAGCAAGCCCCAGGGAAAAACGGGGATTATCGAGTGCAAATTACACCGAAGGCAAAATTTGGGACCGTGATATTTCATGTACACAAGTTAAATATATAGATACACAAAAATATGAAGGATTTAACTATTGTTTGACAAGTTTATGATTTCCGAGAGTTCGGGAACACATCGTTTGAACAAAAAATATTTAAGGGAAAATACAAAACATAGTTCATAAAACGAATGACTTACGAAACAATAAATAATTAAAATTCTCTATACGCATATATATTTATAAGGCCAATAATAGAGCACAATTTTTTTTTATAAATAAACTGTTGTATTATTTATTCCAAAACTTGTTCACTGTCTTTAGAAGCAGGAAATTATTGAACAATAGATACCACCCTCTGCTAACTCAGCGAACTTGAACAGCCGCGACCGATCCTTCAACTTGATGGATGGTAATGAATTGTTCAATGCACTTCCAGTTTAGCGCAGATAAAAGTTAGATTGATTGCTTATGATACGATCTTTAAATATAAATTGAGACTACAACTAATTACTTTTGGACACGTTTCCTTTTGTACATGAGTCACACATACTTCTGTTTCTGTAACTAGATACAATTCAAATGAAATGTAATTCAGATAATTTTCTTTCTTTTATTGTATGGATTCTCTTGAACATAAATATTAGATTACGATAACTCATATATAAACTGTTCAAGTACGATGGGCTTGAAACACTATCTAATGAAGTGTCATTAAATATAATCCAAATAGCCATAACCACAATGCAACGACACGTTAAATAATATACGAAAGGTCTAGAAACGGCCTCGCATGAGATCGTTAAAGTTCCGATTATGATTAAAATCGAATAGAATCCCGTACTGACAGTACTTCAACTCACGAAGGCGTATTACGTGAGCTTTAATGTGTAATAAATAAAGTTGAACATTGATTGTGTGTTGTGTATTACACTAGACAACAGCTAGAATAAGTGGATGATACTCAAGATCGAGCCATGTCGACCGGCGCCGCAACGAATGCCGACATTAAGAATTATGTTTTCTGTCTAATCATGGCATTAACGACTCTATGTGGAGGTAATAGAGATCACAGAGTTTGTTTATATATTTTTGCAATTCTGTAAGCAGAGCCGACAGCCGTCAATCAGAAGCTAAAAACCGGTAGCCGCCGAGTCAGACGTTAAAGAATAGAAAAGTCATGGAGTTGCATAATAACTAGTTAGTGTGGTAAGGAAAACTGACATAGCGTTTTTTTTTTTAATTTGTTTATTATTATTAATGTGCAGTGATTTTATTTAGTCTACTATTTTATAATTAAAATATTTTTACAAATTTGTAAGCGCATATACAATAAAAGTATGTACTTTTGAACGTCAGCTCTAGACTTGCTTATAAACCTTAGGCTTAGGCTCTAGATAGGTACAGGTTTTATTGGTCTAAAATCTCTTTGACATAATATTACAAGCGTCAAACGAACCTATATTGTTGAGCTATTTTACAAATAAATATTGAACTCTTAACAAAATATAATAATAAGGCACAGAACAAAATGTAATGTTAGCTAAAAAAGTTATGTGTATTTCCTCGAAATACAGACACATTAAAGTTCACGCAATCAATCAAACCCTGTCACTTACATATCAACAGCAAATGACCTTAGGAATAAGGATCAATGATATCGTGACTCTACTACTGTATTACTATAAACTGTTGGGTCCAGTCACGTTGGTTCCTTATAAATTGACACCTGTTCAGATCAGATAGTAATCAATTTGCACCAGCATTGTTAAGTTACAATGCGCGCGTGTTTGTTTGTTCAAGATATTTTTTATGATACTACAATCACGTAAATATCATTTATTATCTGAGTGCTTTGGTGCATTACGGGCTGTTTTGTCATGATAATGTCCATTTCGGTGGAAACAACTGATCGTGTTACATAAACGTTGTTAAAGAGTATGTACGAATATTATATTAAATTTAATATCCTTATAATTAATTAAAATGTTCACAGTAATGAAGATAGAAAGTAAGTTTTTATAGTACTGTTAATTGCAAGTTATATCACGGGTATAAACTAGTTACTAAGCAACTAGCAAACGGAAGGTATAAATCAATCAAATAGCCATACGGCTAGCAACGTGAATGTAATGCGAATCGCTGGAAGAGATGACATAAATAACACACTGATTGATCTCTTGGCGTGGAGGCGGAATTTCAATCGCTTCCTTTATTGATGATAAACGAACTGAATCATCTTTGCATCATAGCTTGGGATGCAAGAAGTTGTGTTGAATTTGTGGATCAACATTTAGAAAATCTATTGACAAAGTACTCGTAATTGTCGATACAATCACTGTAATTAATTTAATAATGAAATATTAACTGAAGTTTTACATACGATAGTTAATAAAATACGAGGTAAAGTTTATTATGTTATAAAATTATCTTATTGCCGTCTAATACACTTACCTTTATAGCAAACTAACTTAGAAAAGGCAACGGGAAGAATAAAGATTGAAAGTTAAACCTTTGAAAATTACAAATTACACAAATAAATGTAACTCGTTTTGTAAACCACAATTGAACAAGAGCATAAAATATTTCAATATTCGTTAACAATAGCGTCAAGCTATTGAAATCAGAGATTAGTATGCACAAAAAGGATTTGAAAATTATTTACTTGCATACTCTAAAGATTTCTGTAGGCGCACTCATTTTATTCATCGCAGGCGGCACATCTTGACAGCCAGAGAGGATTATACGTAACGCCGGGCAAAACAAGAAGGTCCCAAATAAATTACGCTTGAGAGCAAACAAAAAAATGCTGCCACACCTCAAAGATAGAATAACAATAACACGGTTTCTAAGCTTCTCGAACATAATGAAAATAATACAACAGCGTTCAAAGGGACCGCTAAAGACGAAATTTGACCGCTCCGTAAACATCCAGGGTTTTAAGTTTGGATAATAGAGGGGTCGATCCGAAAATACACTTTTAAGATTTTTTATATTTCCTGTTTCAATTAGCAATTCGTTATTGTTGTTTGCTGAAACGTGAACGTTGACTGTGAAATAATAATTATGACGGTGGTAAAGTAATTTTGAAAATAACAGCTATGTTTTGCCATTTAATCGTTTTGTGTGGTTTCCTTTGATCTCGAATATTATTTCAGTGTATAATTTGCGTTAACAAATTACAGGTTCTAAGTAATTTATTTTACTCTTAGGCTATTTCTTGATCATTTCCTTTATGTTTTGCCTACCCTCATACTTACATTTTAACTTTACATCAATTTGTAATCGTATGTTGTCCCTCCGTTCTTTTTTGGTTGGCAACACGTAAGCGATGTCTTTGATGTGTGTGTTATCATACGCAGCGACGACCAGTTTCGATGTGTTAGCAAGTATGCTTATTAATTTGACTAGTAATATAAAAAAAATATATTTTAATTTTAATATTCTTTTAAATATTTATTGTACTTATTTTATAATAAGCACGTCTACAATGCATTGGGTAATACAATGTATCTTTCCTTGAAGCATTGTGTGGAATATCCCTAACAATAAATAAGCTCTCCGTTTGACGCACGCCATCTAATCTCTTATGAACGCTTCTCATATATCTGCCTCCGTCTTATTGACTACATCCATTGTAACGCTACAATGGGAAATAAATAGCTCATTGTTATCCTCTGTTAAGTCTGGTTTGAATAATAAAATTTGCCTTGTTTATCGATTAATCAAAATTTAAATTACTAATAGGTTGGTCATGGTAAAACTAGTGATATTTAATTAAAATCATTATAGTTTAGTTATTATGGATTATTTGGTATCTGTTGATGTTGAATATTGAAACGACTCATCATGTCACGACATAAATAAAAGTATTATTAATATATACGAATATGACCTACATTTTTCAACTTGTTACAAATTTCCCGATCACTATCTAAAATAAATGATATACTAAGAATATAAACTCTAAATACGCAAATATTATCAAGAAATCTAATAACTGTGTATTTCTCTTAGATTTAATAAACAATTTTGCTTTTATTATGAAAGATAAACTTACTTTTGCTGTGTACAAAATTAATCTTATTACTCATCCCAACTACGCAGCGCTTCATTATAATTATGACTGGATCGACGCGAACCTCAGCAATTGTTTAAAACATCGAATCTAATTATAAAAATGTAGTCATATTTTTTAATACTTTGTAATTAATACCTATATCAATGTTCTATTAATAATATATTTAAATTATTTGGATCTACGTATATGAAAGATCCACAAAAATAATAATGCAATTAATTTACCAAAAGTAATTGGTGAGAATTTTAAAAACCAAAATACAATAAATTTCTATAATTAAAAACAAGCTTCCGGTACCGGGAATCGAACCCGAGCCTCCTGGGTGAGAGCCAGGTATCCTAGCCACTAGACCATACCGGACTTGCATTAAAGATTGAAATATACATAGATTAACTCCAAATAATGTTACGTGCTAATAATATCATCGAGACATATCGTTTTGAAGAATATTATCAAATTATATATTGTTGATCGAGTCTAAGAACTCAACACGATTGGGAATAAGACGGGCTAGCAGCGGCGGTAAAAACTACTTATGTGCCTCTGACGAACGGTTCAGTCTTTTGCCTAGATTGTTCTCCAATTCTCCAAATACTGAGTATGTGTTGTTATTATAACTTTATAATTGAATTACATTCTCCGAACCTGCCTTTATCTTGTAATTCCTTAAAAAACATATAAAACAAATCATAGTTTCGTTTCTTTTCCCCGTCCTCGCAAACCGTTAGGACGAAGGTATCCAAAAAACAGCAGCCTTAACCTCAAAACGAGCATCTCATCCACGATTTACATTCTCGTGTGGTAACGTATTGACGTCTGTCAATCGATTGCTGAGAATGCAAATCGAAAATTTAAATCCCCATAAACCGAGCAATGGAATCTATACTTTAACGCTTGTTGCAAAAGTCGTATCTCCTCTATCCTCCTGAGTATCATCCGAATTCAGTGCATCACATCAACATGCAAGTTCAAGGTTTAATTTTCGAACTCGAAGGTTTATTTTAGCTCGTGCTGGTTGGACCTTCGAATATGCTAAAGAGACCTACGTCACGGGATTGTGTTTGGAATTTTAGCGTTTTGATTATAAAGTCGAATTTTGAATAACGCGAGAAATAAATAGAAATATGGTAAATAGACAGTGAGATTTATAGCGGAGTATAATTGTGTCCGTCTGTCTGTCTTCACCAGATTGAAATGCAGCTTGAAGGCTGAACGTTTGTATAAACGACCTGACAGTTATTTTGCTACATTTAACATTTTTTGTTTCATTTAAAATACACTTTGTATAAATTATGATAAACGATTAAATAATTATTGAAACTCAAAATAGGTTTAGTTACAAATAACTGACATTGTCACTATTGTGAAAGCCAACGGCCTCATTTCAGTCAATCCAATCATAGTTTTTATCAAACTTCAATACATCGTGGGTATTTTGAATGTACATAAAAACTTAAACCGCTTTTATCTGATAAGTAAATAATAAAATACTTTAAAATTTAAATAAACTAATAAATATAAAAATGAAACGATTAAAATGGTAGGTTTACAAAATACCAATTGAATTCGATCAATGTTATCAATAAATCAGTATTACTAATTTCTAAAGTTTCGTTTTTTGTTTATATTAAATTTTAACGATTGAATTTTAGCTGTTGAGATTATTAAATAATAAATTCAACAAAGAATATTTTAAATGATAAATAAGTAGGATTTTTTAAAATTATGTTTAATTATTATTACTTGGGTAGGTAATAAAACTTTAAGGAACAACATTGTATACCCTCAATGCTCAAAAGACCTCAGGAAACCAAAACTAGAAAATATAATAATATAAAATATATATATTTTAATATTTCTTATTATTACTGAAAGCCATAGCTTTCCGCTGAGCTGGGATCCTGCCAGTACAAATTTAACGTGTGTTGAGGTCAACGGCTCCGTGCTCTGACTAATTGTGTATTGACGGAGTTCGTACACTATCAATTCTCATTGGTAGAAAATTCTCACGCCTTCAAATTTTCCCACAATGTCCTTCAACTCCTTCACCGCAACAAGTGACAATTAATATACAATACTCAAATCATAAAAAAAAAATACAAGATACGCCATAAGAATTCGAATTTCGAATCCCTATAGTCGTGCTTTGGCCATACCCGGCACCGGAGAACAGTGAAACCATTAAATTGTCATTTCTTTGCTTTGTATCCCTTCGATTATGGAACATTAAAACCCTATTCTCGTTTATAAATGAAACAAACGAATCACAGGATTATTCCTTTCGTATAAACCGAGCTCAAAATCTCTTCAAATGTCAATTAACGTCGTCAAAAGGCAGACCGATCGTATATATTTACGAAATAAGAATTTCAATCGTTTGGGCCACTTTGTTGATGCGTCTTCGTCGAGACATGACGTATGTTGAAACCACTGAGACCACAGAACAAATATTCGACTGAAAGTGACATTCAGAGCTTTTATACTAATAGTGCTACATTAGGTAATTCATGTTTCTTACTTCTGAGCAAGTTATCTGCGTTTAAATACTTTACGCAAGACTGATACGACTACTTTTGCGTTAAGTGCTTGTTGCAATTTAATTATCACTTCCATTGCTGAAAATATCGCTTGGATCTTAATATCCGCTTGAGCACTTTTTATGATGGATTACCAAACCGCGTTTGGTCAACGTGGTGGACTATGGCTTCTATTCTCATACTGTAGTAACTATGTATACCTAGAATAAACTTGAAGTTAGCTTTGCAACAGTTATAATTCGTGATACGTTGCCATTTTTTTATCGATTCTCGACTATTATCATGTCAAGAGTTAAAGCATACGTAGAAATTAGTTTCTACAACTGCGCGGCACCAAGCTAATAACTATATATAAATAATAATGTTGACCAAGCTCTTATTTTTATACGACATCAAAAAAAATAATAACTTCAAGTTATCAAGTGTTTTTTTTACAACATCCTATATTAAACGCATTGTGTCTATTCTATTTAAATATGTTTCTATGGTTGAAACGCTCGTCATTATATGGTAAACAGCACATTACCATGTCTGTGTGTCGGGACAGCCGTTCGTCGTCTGTCCATCAACGTCGGGTCCTCGGGATTTTTCTATACAGGATGATTTCTGTTAACGATGTCCAGTATTATAGTAAATGGACTTTATTGCTTGTGATTAAAATTATCTGGAGATAACAGAGTTCATCGATGAATGGTTGTAACTACCTACGAAAAAAATATTATTTCAATGAAAACTATCAGAATTGAAATTATTGAGCTTAAATTCTATCCTGTCGTTGTATAGCACGAACCGAGTGAAGTGGAAGGAATTATACATAAACTATTGAAAATACTGTCTTAATCTATCTATCATAATTTTGAACTTACTTACGACTGTGGTCCTGGACCCTGTGAAATCCCCGACTCCTCGCCGATCGTTCAATATTTAGCTTACCATACTAAAACAAGAATCAAAGCATACTTGGTTATTATATATGTCAACGATGTTTCCATAGTAAGCACATCGACAAACACAGCATGGAATATGAACAGGAGACCCGAGCCGTATGACAGCAATTTTGGACGTCGATATGATAATGATACTGTCGATTATGATGTGATGATGTTCAAACTGCACAGTTCTGAGCACTAGGTGGGACTTCTGTAAGCGGCTGTCCTCACATACAGTTAGTAAAATAATTTTATATCAAGATGTAAATAAATTGGTGACAGTCTGATATTTTTATCTCTATTTCTTAGTAATGTCTAAGGATAACTGAATGAATTCAAGGTAATTGATATTTATGACAAGGACGCCTGGAAATAATGGTCTCGAAACCGGTTTTAGTTTAATTTTAGTTTTAAAATATTTGCTGAGGAGTTGCTTTCGCCGTTTCTTCTCCTGAATATTAAAGCACCTTTCCGAAACGGTAGTAGAAGCAAAAAATTACATGCATAAGTGTATTTACGGAATACTTTAAATGATTTTGAGTTTGTATTTGTCATTGAGAACTGGCTCTTGCCACTATTCTTTGAGTGACGTGGAAACCTCCAGTGTCATTATATAATTATCAGTATCACATCTGTGAACGATAACTATAAATATAACTATTCGTTGTTCAGGTCTTTGACTAGGTACTACGTTTAGAACAACAATACTTTAATAGACAAGTTCGACTGTTTATACTTCTCCCTCTGTTTTAATATCATTATTTTCTTCGCTCAACGTCTGTGTGACTGCTGTAAATGTTCCTAGTACATTTTTTGTTAGACCCTTCTAAAATAGAAACATGGTATCAAATTTTTTACTTAAATATTTTACCCAACAACTACTACAATTGCAATGTTTTTTGTTTGTCCACATCCGACAAACTTACAGACAGACTAGGAGTGATCCCCACCAATAATCGTCAGCGGCGACAAACTACACAGCCGTCACCGACACGTTGTCCGGCCAGTAGAGAGCGGGGGGTGTAAAATATGTCTGAGTCGATACTAGAACGACGATGGTAGCCAGGCAGCAGAGAGATAAAAACTCTAAAACAAAAATGTTGCTGTTCACATTGTGTTTTGTTTGAAATCTTTTAACCAAAGTACTTTCGACTTCATCCACTGCATTTCTGATGTTGTATACCCGGCCGATATTCTCACGACTCATCAACAAACTCGACCCTACTTGTAATTTAAGAAGCGTGTTGCTACCCCAAAAATTACCACGACAAAAACTACTCTTTACTACGGCAAAGCCTCGACATTTGCCGATCAATGATATTTATCTCGTGCATTGTGTGTCCTTAAACAGCGTGAATAGACTTGGAGACAATACGGTGTTTTTTCTTATGTCTTCAAAAGGCGCTAATTAACATAAAGCAGACGTGGTCTTATGATGTATGATTTGAGACTAAGAAGCAGAATTTGCACTACCTTTACCTCAGTGATTCGTTTATTTAGTTAGTAGAATTAAATTTGTCATTGTTTAATGAGAATAATAACATTTCTCAGCAGACTTATAGGCAACCATCAGCCTACGCTTCGTTTCGAAAATAATTTTTTTACGTTTAAAATCTTATCACCTCCAAAACATTGTTGTAAATTTTATCAATTATTTTATGTTTACCCCGTTTTATATTTAGGTGCGGGTGTAGACTGTAATGGTTCTTTAACTGAGGATTACATTTATTAATTGCTATATATACAATTGCAATAATAATAACTTTTATCTCTGATCCCACGAGAACAGTTTCATCTTTGGGGTTACAAAATATTCTAATCACTGTGCTTACATAAAAACTATAATATATATAAACTAACCTCAAGTTTCAACTGAACCTTTTCAAGTGTTATTTTCGAAAATTCGTTTCAGACAGATGATAATTATAAAAACACGATCTCTATATCAATGATAAAGCTTCAATAAAACTAGAAAATTCGTACAGATTCAACATTTTCGATTACAATTATAATTTAAAATAAATCACAAACATTCAACTCCGTCACGTTTCTTGATATTATTCATCAAGAGATCAGTTCACAATGTTCAACTTACAATGTAAAAGTTATTCCAGACATAACTCATACTTGAAATAACATATCCTCATTATGGAAAAGAGGACCAGTGGCTTCAAGCATAATGCATGATTTTCCTTACAAGTTTTTAATTACTTATAAGGTATCTAACTTTTGAAAATTGTTCAGATAAAAATTCACAATCGCTTGCACACTACTTTATAATTGTTACTAAAATTTAATTATTTGTAATCAAAATACATGTAACTATAATACATATCATAATGCCTCAAGATAGAGAAAGTTTAAGACAACTCATCTTTGAAAGAATCAGAGTACTGTCACCTGACAGTCAAACCTCTACCCCTACGCAAATGTTCTAGGAATGATTTCTTAAACTTTGAAGGTTTGCGAAATTTTACGCCTATGCGAGTACAAATTGGAAGACAAGTTTTCAAACAACCAGGCTACTTACCTACTTTATTACTTAGGTACTTCCCATACCATAAATGTAAGTCAACTATATAATAATTATTTACATACAGTAGATAATAAAGATAATCAAGACATCGCATCGATGATTATTGCCACATTCCTGACATGTAGCACAGCTCCGTAGATAATCTATTTATATTCATTATTATAGATATAAAAACTTATTGGTATTTTGCTTTGAATACCTACATTATGAACAAGAACCAGAACAGTTGGATATAGATTTAAAACGCTAATAAAGTTGACAACATTGTAACGTTTTCATGATGCTTAAATATGTCCACTTACGTTAAATAAATGATCAGTTGTTATTAAATCTTTATCAAGTAGAAAAAAAAAAAATTAAGAAAAAAAAATTAAGTGAATTCAACTTCTCTTTGTAGTATATTATGCCAGTAAAATAACGTTATGGAATATTAAATTTTAACTTTCTCTCATTTAAAATTGTTACATTGTAACTTAGCACGCTTTTACTGAATCTATTTGGTGTTATTAATATTAATGAAATTCTCTGAGCAAGCATAAATTTGGCAAGACAAGATTATGCTGAAGATTAAACCGTTGTTAAAAACATCCAAAGTACGGTGATGCTCAAAACATGTTTTCAATTTAATGAACCACATTTAAAAATTCAAAAATGAATTGAGTTTTGGACTATTTTTACTTTGTATATTGCCAGAGATAATATTCAATACTGTTATGTCTATCTACGAGCTAAGCTATTATTTCATAGCTTTTTCAAATTAGATTGTAATTCAAACCATCAAATAAAAATTTCACTTCCATTTGCACCAACACAACGTGAATCCTTCTAAATATTTTAATCTACCAGAGTACCAAATGAAGTACTTCAAAGAAATCCATATCGATCAGACCGACAAAAAACTTACAGTATACGTAAAACGTATTATGATGTGCAGAGAATGAGTTACGAACGATGATATTATCAGCCATCACCACAGTAGTTTCGTAACTATAGTTCAGCTACTAAATATATGTTTTTTACATACATTAAATTAATGCTTGACCACAATCCCACCTGATGGTGGTGATGAGGTATGAGATGTTGAACGCAGTAACTTATAAAAGCCTATTCACCCACTTGTTATATTGCGAGTTCTATAATTAGTTCCAAATTAAATAAATAATAACAATATCTAGAGCTCTGCAAACAAATATCGCTATATGACCAATTAGTGCAGGGAATTACAAAAACCTTATATTTTCTTATCTTTAACAATGGTTGTTATTTCCTACTGTAAATTCTTGAATACACGAAATGGTGACATAAATACA
This sequence comes from Agathymus mariae mariae, assembly GCA_018251895.1. NCBI lineage: Eukaryota > Metazoa > Arthropoda > Insecta > Lepidoptera > Hesperiidae > Agathymus > Agathymus mariae. The sequence continues at coordinate 29,891 of DWPT01000043.1, forward strand.
TTATAGTATGGTAGATATATCCAAAACAAGACTTGTTTGAAGTTATAATTAGTTCCGCTAAAATCACAAACTGTCGTGCTTTATATAATTACACTGTTTACGAAGCGAAGTGTAATGCATGCCTTGGGAGTTTGAATTTTAGATTTAATATTTGAACCATCAAATGACCCCGCTTCGATTCCAAATAATTTTTCTGGTTCTGTTAATGAGAATTCATTTGTAACTTTTTATTTATATGCATATTGCAATGAAATAAACTTTAAATGTTAAGTGATGGTTACTCCAATATATTAGTGAAAATTAGAATGAGATCGTTTAAGTTATTTCTGAGATTAGTGCGAACAAACGCACAGACAAACAGACAAAAATTCTAACAACTACTGCTTTACATTGTATTGCGTTAATTGAGGCCCCTAATAATGTTTTTTTCTCATATATACTTCATGTAAAGAAAGCGATCAGTTAGAATTTTATTATTACAAGTGGTTTATCCATGTGCAACACGAACACCAGAATTGTTATCGTCTCGTACGTAGCCAGAGAGCAAGCAAGTGTTCCCTTTATTAAACATCTTTATTTAAGTTCCTAAGTTTAAATCGAAAAGAATTCAAAGAAACGGATGAATTGTTTGCCATATCTAAAATTTTATCGCCGTCATGAGTTTCTGCTGAACTCCATTCAAATTTTGCGGGCATATTATCACTCTGTTCGGAAACAGGTCGTCAGCGTCCCATGCGCGTGGCTGCCAAGTTTTTGCGCTTGCATTCATCACCACAATTCATTCTGTACGTCACACGGGAGCTCCTATTTGTATGCACACGGCAACATTGCAGCAACGCCCGCGCGAATATAGATTCAGGCCTTTTGTTCTACGAAGCGAAGTCCCTCTGCTTGGGTGGGCGTACTCGGATTGACTTCATTGTCACTGTCAGCATAATTCAGTAGAACATACCACTTGTGAATTGTAAATCGCTAACAGGCAACAGTAATAAATATGTCAAAGGGAAACGCATGAACTAGAATGGCAATAAAATTTGAATTTGCATACGGTAAGAGCATGGATTTGAATATTCAGATTACCAACAACTGTGTTATTTGAAAATGGTTTTTAAATTTGTTTATGATGTTGGGAAGAAAAGGTTTCCTGATGGCTTAGCTCAGATTTACAATTGATTTGATAGAAAAAAAAAATGTCGTAGTTTATCGAAAATAAGTAAGAACGTTTACTGAACTCACTAATAGCCGGCATTACCACGTCTGCCGAAGCCGCTAGTAAATATCGCTAGTTTATATATTTTATATAAATATATAAATGCAAAACCTTGAGACCCTGTTACACTTAAAACACTTATGGGCTGTAAGTAAATATAGAATAATGTACAGTATCAAGAACAAATGCAACGCTTTAGAACTCTCTAATCTGATAAAGGGCAATAAATGGCTTAGCTTCATAACCGTGTTGTATTTTATCAAATATGAAATATGGGTAATTTTGACCCATATAATTGGAAACGGTTCTCCAATCGCATCATAATCATCAATCGTTTACGCTAAGTTAAACATTTAAAATCAACTGAAAAGTAGCTCCGATTGGAATCTTTCCAGATAAATATTAGCGAAAATGAATAAAATCAACATAACATAATAAGTATTCGAATGCATTATTCACTTAATCTATGCGAAGCGTCGAAAGAATTCTAAATTAAGTTAAGCAAAATTGTCAGATTTAATGTCTGTTCATTCAATTACTCGTTTCCAGAATTGTATTCTCGTGGAACAACGAATCCTAAAGCGCTCTCACTAATCCAGGCGGAACAATAGCCCGATTTGAACTAAATCCTATTGTCAAAACCAACAAAGATCTTGTCAATTATAATCCACGAGGAATCCTTCGGTGTTGATCGCATCAAACAGTAGCGGTAGAATTGGTTGGCAAAAAACTTTTTAATAAATTACTTGCGAAACCAGTCCGAACCCTACTCGAGGGGCAGCGGAAACCGATTGCCTTGACGGCTTTTGTGTCCACCGAGTATTATGTTGTCAAAATACACAGGGATTTGTTATTATTTCTGTGTTTGCCAGCACACTTAACACCCTTATGTTGTTTTCCAGGAATGAGGGATGTGTACTGTGTGAGCAACAGATATACGATTCTTAACAATGCGTTCTTTCCTTGAAAATGAACATGTGATCTGAATGTCAATTAAGTGCAGCAATTCAAGAAAACAACATGTAATCTTTCCTAAGACGGTTTGCGTTTCGGCTTCATCGTTAAAGTTTGAGAATGGGTTGAGTTCGTTTCGGCACCAATGCCTTTAATACGTCATACTTGTACTCCTGCTAAGTTAACCTTTCCAGAAGATCACATCAAGAAGATTTTGTTTTCAGGTCTTTATTTATAATAAGTAATTTCAATATGTAATTTCAATATTTATAATAAGTAAATTCAATATAAGATGAGGTTACAATATGTGTTTTATAATTGTTATTTCAAATCATATATAAGTTTGCTTTATAAAATATGTAACAGGCCTATTGTAAAAATTCATAGAAAAAAATACATTATTATTTTCATATCTGTAGTATGCTCTGTTTGGTAATGTTTATTACAACTGCACAAGTTATAATTAAATTCGTTGCTGCGATATTTTAATGCACAAGATCTTATTATCTCGAACTAGTCTGCCATATCTTTCATTCGTTCGCGTTAGGATGTATTAAGTAGGTTGTTCCCAGTGGAGCATTGCTCATCGTTAAGGAAAAAGTCTGAGCATGTCACGCATCTCTGCGTCATGTTAGGCGACGTGTCCTTAAAAGCTTAATAACATTTTTGCGTATGTGGAGACGTCGGCTCGCATTACGCGGCCCCCGCCAACTGTTACTGGCAAATTACGCCATCACAACGTATAAACACGCGTCGCTGGGCCCGTTTTTTGTTACGTCACCCGTACGGGACTCTCCTTGATATTTATTCAAATTATTATTCCTCGTCTCCCTCTTGTTTCGTTTCAAATGAATTTTTCATGCACTCGCCGCCCTGAGCGCCGGTAATTTCACTTTGAGTTTGCTCGGCTCCTGCAAAATGTGTTTATTTATGATCATGTTTTTTAGATGCGCCGCTTCGATAGCTTTGGGATCTTTTGGGATTCTTCATGTTTACGACATAGGCATGTCGTATTAATAATTTTTTATTTAAGGTTTTTATCAAACAAACGTCAATTAGCATTCGATTCCCTCTTATGTACATTTCATTTTGAAGTACGTTAAGCAGATTCACAGTTTTTCATGTAGTTCATCACGTTTTATCTCTGTAACAAGGCCTTTACTTATTTCTACGTCGTTTTCTTCAACATTTGCATTTAAATATTTGAAAACTTCATTGACAGTAATAATAAAAATTTAACAAGTAAACATTAATAATTATTTATGTAGGTTTCTTATCGCGTTGACTAAAATAATCTTAAGTATTACAATGACAAACTGGAGATAACAAAAAATAAATATAACAAAATTATCCCCCATAAAGAACAATCACTTATCGCCCAAGTCACATACACACATGTGTGTGTCTCAATGTGTGCCAACAATATATAATTTAATTCCTACGGCTTGAAAACTATTTGCCAGGCCTTGATGATATGTTGCACCATCGTATATCAATCTGCCAAAACGTTTCTAACATCCTATCACGCGAACCGCTCCATCTTGCGTCTTTTTAATTCCACATCAAACACTGTCTGCTTTCTCAACATAAGTCATTAATTTTTCATCCATTTCGCCTTCTCTTTCATCAGTTCTATCAGCAACATCAATAAAATTGTCAATGAATGATACCCAATAAATAAACGCTCGCTTCACACGAGATCGGCCTTGTCACTGGTAATGGATTCACACAGTAATAAATTTCGACTTGTTAACACGAAACAGAAAATATTTGTATATTATTTAACAGTAAACACGGCTGTCACTGTATAAATTTGGTTTATTTTGTTTAGATAACAAAATTAAATTACTTCGATGTGATCATTGTATGTGTTTGAGTCTGTGGTTGGAATATTTGTTCGTTTTATTGCCTTCATGTTCGTATTGATAACAAAATTGAAAGTATGAAAAGGGTTTTGTTTATGTAGTTCATGTTGATTGTCTTTTTCCGTAATTGAACTGAAAATATAAACTTCATTGCCGCTGTTATGAACTTGAATTGACTTAATACTATAATTATTCTTGACTATATTATATTAAATAACATTTAAGACTTATTAATATATCCTTTTAACCTGACTAGGTCTCAATTAAACTCAACTGTTTTAGTACATACGTTTAGAAAATATTGTAATTGTATACTAACAATGAACATTTTTTTAAATATTATTATACGTATACTTTGTCATGGACATAGAAGACTTAGCATATATTTTTGTAATTTTTGTCTGTTTGCCCGTCACTGTAAATCACCGAACAAAAGATGATTCTTGAATTTTTTGGGGTCAGTGAAAAGTTATTTACGATCTGGCATTCATAGTTAATTTAATAAAGGTTATATTATCTATGTAATATCTTAATCTATGTAATACCTTAATCTTAATCTGGAAGAAATAGACTATTACCAAAAATATATTATGGTACACGAGTATATTGATATTGAAACTGGCAGCCATAATGTAGCTGTTAAAATTATTTTCAAAGTTGTGCGACTTATTTAATGTTTGAATTAGTCATTGTATAAAAAGAGATTTCGTTGCATTACAGTTTTATTGGTAATCTAGATTATATATCATACATATTTAAACACTTATCGAAGGTGTAGATAATATTTATTTTATGGGGCCCAATATAGATTAGTCAATATATTATCCAGAAATTTACAAGATTGATGTCACCAATTTATGGACACACCCGCTATTTATAGATAAGATGTAAGGTGTGTAGTAGCTGTGGCTGCTAAACTTAGTGTCTTGGGTTCGATGGCTGACCATGGCACGTGTTTATTTCACTTATATTTATATGATATCTGGTTTTAGTTATTTGTGTCTCATTGAATATTAAATCGTTATCATTCAATCATTCTTTTATTAACCATCTACAACGCTATATGTAAATCCAAATACGATATTGGAAGTATCTGAGCGTATGTATAATAATTTTAGGAGGTAAAACAAATACTTATACCACATCTATACTACATTGTTTTGCATTATAAAATTATTAAAAAATATATTAATCGCTCCACGACAATTTATTACTTCTGGATGTCTTTTTAAAACGTCAAAATAAATAAACCAGATAATAACAATCTTGTAAATAACCCAAAAATGTTCCGCTAATAAATACCCATTCATATCTCACTCGCATTCAGCGCCACGGTTCAACCACCAGAAACAACAGCCGGGGGCACATCAGACCCCCATTAATTGTGATTAGCGCCAACAACGTCTGGTCTGCGTCCAGAGCTCACATAAAACTCCCCAATGTAAATATCGCCTTTATCTGTCTTTAACAATTTCGTAAACTTGCACTAAACCGGCGTTGGAATATAAATTACATAACAAACTTACACTAGTTCGAATGCGACTATGTTCAGCTTCGAACTAGTTCTTATTCCAAGTGAAATAAGTACGTATATTTGAGATAATGGAGTTTTAAACACGTTGAAATATGTGGGTAATAATGGCAAAAAACATCGTCTCGAATTGCCCCCTGCCAATAAAAAAGGGGAAGAAGCGAGACTAAATTTTGTTTATCGCTATCTTTATGGACCAACATTTATTTATATCGTGCGTATGCGTTTCGAAATATGATATCGTTTGGAATAATTAAGTTTTTCGTGAAGGGTGCTTTATCGTTTTTCTAATGCCAGAGTTAACGTGAGACTTATTGTAGATTTAATGTTTTAGGGAATCTTGATAAAAAATAGTTTGTATCGATAAAAAGATACTCGACAATTACAAACATATACAAACATATGACATATAACAAAAAAATTAAACAAAAAATCCCAGAAAACAGAAGAGAAAACCGAATATTTTTACGCACTGCTTAATTAAAAAAAACTCATGTAAAATATACATTTGCACACCCGTCCGTCTGTGACACTCGATTTTGTTCCAAATATACTAGGATATTCTGAATATGATGACTTATGGACGCATACCGTCAATATATGAATTTTAGTTTTGGGGTAAGACAAACGTTTTTCTACAATGTATCATGCATGTGACATTGAAAATGAAAGAACTTTTGGAGACCCCCAATTTCTAATTACGTAATAAAAAAAAAGTAACTAGTGTGGAAGAAACTGCACGTAACTGACCATCCCTCATCCTACTTCGAGGTTGAACTGAAGTTTTAAATTTAGCAACATTGACAGGATATACATACTCGTATACATATTTGCCGTATTGGGGCGGCCTAGAATACTCCCCCTAATCCCACGCTGGCAGAACAGGGTGTCGTAAGAGGCGACAGAAG
>DWPT01000044.1:0-36353 GCA_018251895.1 Agathymus mariae mariae
TATATATATATATATATATTTATAACATTTGCATAGCCTTAATTCGGCTCGCTGTTTAATTTACTTCAGATCTTATCATATGCATGTACAACCAATGCAAACCTCGTACTACTCGTACCATAAATCTCAAAATACAACACATTACTTACAAGTTACCAAAAAAAAAATATGAAAGTAGCAAAAAGTATCCGAAACACTGAAATTTTCAATGTACAAATAGAGTAATGAATCAGTTTTTCAGCAATTTTACATCGGCATAAAAATAAGGTCGCGGCAGTTAACACGTTTATCGGGCGCTCATTAAAGCGGAGGGCGATCTTGCTTCGGAGTCGTTAAGCGCGCAATAGTTCGCGAGATCCTCGTAAAAAATATCTCGCAACCGACTTTACGAGCACCCTTTGTGAATGCATCATTAAATTTCCATCTAAATTTAAATTACGAACGGCACGATTCGACGCGCTCTCTCTCACGTGTTTCTGTTTTCCTAGTCGGTGGAAATGTTATAATTGCTGCACAGAGCAACGCAGCGGAGTCGAGAATTTGAAAAAAGATGACGTCAGTCGGAATTATCTTCAGCGCAGCGCAATTGAAACGGCTTTGCGACGGGCTTAGTGAAAAAGTTGGCGTTCGTTTTAATAATTCCCAGCGCCGGCGCCTCGGCAGAATGCCGTTGTCACTTCGCGGATTAAGCTCCGACACGGTTGAGTTGGGATTTGAGAGTTATTTTAATTTGCGTTTTTCGTATAATTCGGGATATGCATCTCTAGTTTCTTGAAAAACTATTTTAATGAAGTAATGCCCGTTATATTTCGTACAATGTTAATCAAAGTTCCATCATTGTATACAGCTCTAATAGTTGTAGCGATCGCACCAAACTATCAACCGCTTCTCGACTCCAAAGTGCATAAGCTAATATTCCAGAACACAGGCTAATGTAAGTTACGCTCTGCATTAGAAGAGATAAAATATCGTTTAAAAATGTCGTAACGCAATACTTTTAGCCAAGTCACTTACTGCCTACCTTCTTTGGATTCTTTGATGAACATTAAATACTTAAATATAAATACCGGTTAATTATAGATATGAGTATACTGTGAACTCAGAAAGGAGTTTGGACATAATAGAGAGCAGGTAGCTAATCGCAAACATGAGGATAAAAGAAAAATGGCAAACAAACAGGGTCATTCGATTAAGTGGAATGATTTGCGAATCGCTTAAAAAATTCAAACGCTGCCATTTTGGAGTTCCCTTCCGACTTATGGCGTTGGAATTGCGAATAAAATCGAGTTAGAATAAATTGTGCGACTGGATAAAGCAATATTTGTTCATCTACCCCCGCATTACGGCGGCACCGGCCATTAGCGGGATGCAAATAACGTCTTGTCATTTCACTTCTTTATTTTTTCCCGGAATTCGTGCTACTTGGCCCCCTCCAACGGATGCGTCCCGATATGGTAATGAGATTCGCCAAGAAGTAATTGCCCTTACTTTATGTTTAGAACTGAATAATTATTACAAATATCGGTTCACGTCAACAAATTACAGCGTTATCTATTTTAAAGCAATACATGTTTTATATTAATATTGCAAGAGATCTAATGCGTAAGATAAGTCGAAGCAGATTTTATGTTAGCTATAAACATGTATACAGGTACTTCATATGAAGTAAATACCCTTGGACCAACATAAAACTTCTAATAGTTAAGTGTCAACGCATTGTAAGCACGGTACCTCTTAAATCGAACCGCAGAGTTTATGCCAATAAAAGGGTTTATCCAATCAATATGCTATATAAAATAATAATTTACTATTTGATTAGTAAGGAATAAAATACTTTTTAAATAAATTCTAGCTAGTATAAAGTTAGTTAATGTTTTCATACCTAGTTAACGTTTAAGTTTAGTTTAATTTTAATGCTGTCGTGTCCAAGATTGAATGGGCCCAGCAATACGGGAGACGCGTGGGTCGCGTCGTAACTCGCAAGCAACGAGATGCGTGCGCGCTGCTAACTACCGACGCCATCCTGTATACAGCGTGTTCACAACAAACCAATCTCGACAGTAAATCACTAATTTATATGAGTAAATGCTAAGTACAGTACGATCTTGATGCAACATTAATCGCTATTGTATGATTTATTCTTGTTATTGTTTACGGATAGCTATTAGAATAAAACTATTTTAATTTCATTATAATTTGCAACCATTTAATCACCATTAGGTAGCTTTTTAAAGCGGAACTTTCAGAAAATAGCTGGAAATTAAAGAGACACAAATCAATATCAGCCACCACCATTGTAACATTTCTTTGCTTTATTAACCATAGTGTAGCTGCACTACTTTTTCTTACACACACATAAGTATGATCTTTAGACAGCAGTAGGTAAACTATATCGGAGGTCTACGGGATATTTAAAAACGTCTGACACTTGAATTGGCCATTAAACCCTTTGTTAATAGAACACTGGAGCTAGTACCTTCAATCAAGAGAAGAGATGTGAAGATCAAAGTGGAACATTATTTCACATTTATGAAACATGTGAGTTAAATTGAATGAAATAGAATTATGGTTTACCTATAATCTAACCCAACTTTTTCATGTAAACAGGTTGTTTAAAATCCGTTTCAAACTTTATTTACAAAAAACAAATACCACTTCATTGTTATATTTATATCAATGGCTGGAATGAACATTAAATATTGAAGAAACAACTGAGTTTCGAGAACTTTGGCTTTTTACGAAATTTCATTTCCAACAACAAAGTGTGAAGTTACGTTCAATTTTAGAGAAAGAAATATTTTAATAAGCAACCTGTATCACCACAGGCACTGCGAATTCAAATCATAACTATATCCATCCTGTACGGGTAGTTACCCACCGGATCACTCTTTATGGCCTATAAATGTGTAATTCACGCCACCTTAATCCGGCTCTGTGCGAATAAATCTGGATTAGCCGAGCCCGCAACGATTGTGCGCGATATCTCCTGATTATGCCGTTAACAATTGTAATTGAAAAATAAAATGTCTTCAAGTCCGGCCCTGGTTGACAGCGTTCTTACCGTACTATAGAGCATTGCGTTTATAGGTTTACAAGCTATTCTTTGAAATATGTAAAACTACTTAACGAATTAACGAAAATTATTAAAAAAAAAAACAATAAAAATAATTGCAGAGTTATTTGAAATTCACCAACATGCATTTTGAATAAAATTCACAAAGAGATCGAATATTGGGAGCACTCGCACCACAAAATTCAGTATCCACCAAGCATTACGCAGTAAACATTTTCGAATGTAACATCCCAATTACGTGTAAAACATCACGTAAATACCTTAATAAGAGAAATTTCACTAATAATTTCAACACGTATAATGGTATGGTATTAAACAAATTCCCCGCAGAATTCGTGACCGGTTGCCACATCCCATATTTCATTCAACACGCACAAGAGGATGGAATGTTCGGGCGCGCAAACATGTACGGTTAAATTTTGCTGAACGTTTGCAATTACATAGCACGTGTAAGCCAGCGTGAGTCGATGATGCTACATAAGTAATACATTTTATAAGATCGGTCTCGCTAGTTTCTAGTTAGCAACATGATAAGTAATGACTCCGGACAACTTCATCGTCTCTTTTCAACAGTGTGAAAGTAGAAACGTTGATAGTCTCTTGACGTACGTGATCATATATGATGTAGACTTGAACTGATTTAAAATAGCACCGAATCAAGTTATTTAATATAAACATAAAACTTTAAAAAGTTAATAGTGCATCTAAGTTTCGACCTACGTCGAGCAACACCGACATTTAAAATGACTGACTTCATTAGTAATAGAGATTAAAAATGTACACAGAATGAATATTTTTAAAGAAACATTAAAAACGTATTTTCAAATTTTCTTTCAATGTCGAATGACATAAATAAAATAAAGTGTGTATTCTTTTTTCTCCCTCGGAGACAAGATGTTCTACACATCCGAAATGTCGGGTTTCGTGTTCTAAGCGATAAGATCGAGTATTCGGTAAGATAAGGAGGGTTCTGCGTCCCACTCCAAACCCTGGTGCTTTATGCCGCCATTAGCTAAAGTCGCATCCGCCGCTATTTGTACAACTGTCTTGAGCCGGCCGTAGGCACAAACTTCCCGGTATTATGGCAAATTTATGTCAGGTATTAATAATTTACGTTAGTTGTCGCTTCGCAAGTTTGTTCCCAGTTCCGCCTCTGTTCGAGTTGGTGAGCGAGTTTGAGACGTGCCCGTGACGGTTTCTTCGGTCGCATTAAATATTTATTCGAGTTTCAAGTGTAAGTTGATGTCAACTTGTCAATGTTACTTCTCCTATACAATTGAGGAAAGGTTTGTGTTGAAATTTGATTAACGCCAAATGTGAATCAAATATAAATTTCATAGTAATTTGTGTATGTCTAACTTAATGAAGCTTTATATATTTATTGTGATTCTAGACTGCATCACATTTTTATATTTTTATTTTATTTAAGTTAAATATATGTTTACTATAATTTTTTGACCTAATTTTACAAATTATTTCCTTTATTTGCATTTTTGTTTCCAGCGTGAACTTATCGAATTAAATTTCACAATCGCTTATTTGAATATTTATTGAATAGATATTTTGGTGAGTACGAGCCCACACATCCTTAATGCGACCCCGTTCACTGTGCGCCCTGCTGAACAACAACCGAGGCTTAGGCGAACGGTCCCTTCTGTTGGAGGTCACTACGCTCTGCACCACTCAGTTTACGTCATATTAAAAAGAAGACCTTCGCGCATAAAACTAAAATGGCCCATATACATAGGAACCACCGATAACACTGAATAGCTCTTACACACAACTCACAACGAACTGCTTCTCAACATACCATGAAGTGGAATTGTAGCTAAAGCACTAACTTGCAAAAATAAAAGTAAATCAATGGTCATTAATATAAAATTACACATTAATTAATATGTTTTACACTCTTCTAAAGGGATAGTAGAAAAAAAAACGAATTCACACAAACCGTGGGTAAAATAAGGGTTTTAAAATATGAATGAAAAATATGTATTCAAAGAATATTATCATTATTTACAGATAACAGAATGTATAACAAAAATTCAAATATGTATGGACTTAACCGTTGTATTCTACGTTACATATGTCATCTTTTAAGTGTAATATGCAAGGTTGCGAACAAGAAGGGATAAATCTCGCTTCATAGGGCAGGGGTTATTAGTTAAATAAATTTGCTCACCCAATATGCTCCGTAACTCGATTTAATGGCGATAGAATTGATTCATTCAATTATGAGGAATTTTTAGTGCCCCAGCAACCGGGGCTACTCGTAACTTTGTTTTAGGGGTGTACCCTCGGAGCGGGGAATAGTTTTCTCACGAGCTCGCGTCCCTTATTGATTTATAATCTGTATCTACTTATTGTTTGTTAGTTTTCATGCAAAATTATTTCACTTTTATCTGAGTTATTTCAGTGATAGTATACACTAAGTTTTATCTTAAATTTTCTTGTCTGCTATCGTAAATGAAAAAAGTAGCTCCCTTGTACAACTTTTTCTACTATTAAGTGCTTGGTGATAGGGCATTGCGTATGGATTATATCATCAATATTATTAATAAGTCATTAATATTACCTTTCCGTGTAGCCGGCCTGGCTAGCTACCATCCTCCTGCTTGAATCTGCTGCCAAATGGCTCGTCGTGTTCCGACTGGAGGATTGAGAGACTTTCTTGCTTGGGGGCTTGTGAGACATCGCATCAATGAAACCTTTAGTGTTTACTAATGTCATTGTTTATTTTTTATATAAAATTATCAATAAAATAAAATTTGAAATACAACAGAGAATATTCAGTTGTTTGTCTTTCTCTAAGAATAAATCGAAATTGGGATAATCACAAAATTAAAATTTAAATTATAATACCTATTTTAAATAGACTTATGAACTTTGAACTTTTAAATAACCTAGGTTTGTAACTACTCGTAAAATCTTCACTCGTCCCGTCTTTGCTAATATGTCTAAAATATAAAACACTCACACTCATGTGTACAGTGTACATTGTAAATATATTAATTTATTATAAACAGCTACTTGCCATAATAACAAATGCACCACTCTTATTAAAGATACAAAAAATGTTTTATTTTTCTTCTATGACATTTATTTTAAAGTATATTAAAAATAATGACTAATACCAATAACATAGCTAACACAATAAGTATCTGTATTAATAAGATTTGATCTGTTATCGTGAAATGCGTGCGTCTATGGTCCCAAATTTGACAGGGATTTATGTAGAGGCGTCACACTGCCGCCATTAGCGTGCTAATGCCCATTACCGGGGGACGCTCCATGTGGAATCTGTTCTTGTTTCAGCTAATTTATAGTCGACCCGGTGTGCAGGTACACTTCGCACGATCTTCTATATAAAACATATCATAAAAAAACACGTCTATATAAATAAATGTAAATAGGTACATGTTTGTATATATAATGTCCGAAGCTGTGTTGTTAACTCTACAGATCAAAATAGTAATATAAATCAAAGTAATTGCTTCTTATCATTTTCATCGATATCTTCAGTCATCATCAAATAGCCCAATTTATGTATTCAATGAAATTATTCACCTATTTAACTTCAGTCCATTGTCCAAAATAATCATATTTCCTTGTAATTGTAATGGCGTGCTTTATTACCGCGCTCCTGTGTGAGTTAGTGGTGATTAGTGGCTAACCCAAGTATCGGAAGTTTTTATACCAATCAAAGACCCGTCGCAAAGCGTGTTTTTATATAACAGATAAAAATATTAGTCGACTAAAATCATTACGGATAATCAAGTTGTATACGTAATGCTACTGCTATAATTCTCGATATCTTCTTAGACAGGTAAATTGAAGCTTAATAATTATATTATTATTACTACAATTCGACTCTGTGTCAATGAAAGTAGTTTCCAAATCTACCTACTTGAGTACATTTTACCACTAATACTACTTTTTACTAAACCTAACAAACCCAAGTATTTAGCTGACATGGAGTTCTTTCAGTGCATTCAGTCAATAACTTTGCGAGCAAGCAGTCCATTTATGTGTTCTCCGTCTGTTTTGAGTGTTGAACATCAACGTTGCTACGCAATGTACGAACGTATGCATCTGACCCAACAGGACTATCTTAATACGTATGCAACTCAAATTTGACATGGATTTATGGAAAGACGTCATCGAGTCCATTAGTGTGCTAATGGCCATTACCGGGGAGGCTCTGCAGCTGCCGCTTGTTTCAGCTGATTTGTAGTCGAGCTACCAAGTTGCGCTGAGATAGATTCTCTTACTCATAATAATATAAATATACATATAATGTACTATCATAAAATTAATTGCTTATAACGCACCTATTAAATATTGTCATTATTCTTATTGTATATATGTATGGAATCATTCCAATAGTCACGTCCTTACTTCGCAATCTTAGTTCATCATAATATGCTAGTCCGGTCACGTCAGACACGAGTGGCCCGGGCGTCCAATCACTTGCGCTCAGCTAATAAGCCGGAAGCAGCGCCGGCGCACACTGTGCACACAATCCGTCTAATTTAAGGTATGTGCTGAATATTGATACGAGGTTTTCTAAAGAGTCTTAATACATAACAATAGTATCTAATATGTAACAGGAGACCTCCGTTACTTTAGATAATTTAAAACATTTTAGTTTTTAGTCTCTGGCAACTTTTTTCATATTCTCCGACATATTATATTTTATGTGCTCTTTTTTATATTCGGTTACAATATTGTAATAATAATTCGTATTAAAAAATCCCAAATAGTAGAAAAAGTACCTGTAATAATTTTGGTTGAATAAATATATTGGACTAGGCACACCCAAATTAATAAACAAAACACATACCACATCACCTTAGAGTAAAAAATTTTAATATAACATGAAATACAGTTCAATATCATATGACAACGATAAATTAACATATATCGTTAATAGAAATATATGTTATCAATATAAAGCAATAACAGTTTTGAAAATAAAAAATAATTAACAAATATTTTTTGCCTGTTCACACCTGTTCACGTACTCGATCCCATTTCCTGAGTGCAATTCAACATCAATGGCAGCAAACATCGACAAAATAAAAACGAACTGAAACGAAAACTAATTATGAACTGGGAATAGAAAGAAATTAAAAGCTCGCAGCAAACCATCGTCCGTTGCCGCTTCGAAAAGATGATCATCCATCGTGTACGTAGAGTCAATTTATCACCGGGCGAAAAATGAAAACTGTGGGCGTCCGTTAAAAATAGTCGCACATAGTCGTATGACCCATAAAACGAGAGAGCTACGTGAAAGAAATACAACTGGGAAAAAATAGTCAACACCCCGTCAGTCGAGGCACCGTGGTGCCGACGTGGCGCGGCGGCCGAAAAATAAAACCAATTTGCCCGCATCAAAAGGTTCGATCCAATCGCGCCGTATCCACTCATTTGATATTTCCAACCGTCGATATAAAACAAATTACAAACTGTCGATTACTCGAATTAGTGCTATTTATTTTTGTGTCACCTGTCGATCGGCGAGGCTTATGGAAATAGTTCGAGCCTTGCATTCGAAGTTTTCCCATTAACGTGCTCCATTAGACTTCTTATTGTGCTGAATTAAATGTCAAGATTGGCAATAGACCGTGTTTCACGCTCCCCGAGGCTGATCGTTTGTAATTTCCTGCCTATTTTTCTTTGAGCAACTAAGTAGATTTTGTTGATTTATTTTTATTAGTTTTTGCCTTATCCTTCATCGTTTTGCTGCATCTTTACCGTTGTTTGGTATTGTTATTGTAGTAAAAATAATACACGCGCTGTACCTCGCTCTCACATGGACATACACTTTAATTACCTTATCACTCCTAATATGCGTTTTGCTTTAAAACTAATCTACGATGATACTGTTGTGCCTGAGTCAACTGCAAGGTGATAAGACATCACTAAACAAATTCAACACATGACGGTAATATTGAGCCCTAATGTCTACAGTAATCTGTGTAATTCATACAAAAGACGCGCGGCAGAGTTCGCCCCTGTAACGATAACACTGACTATTGTACATTTTTGAACATATTTCATCAATAATAATAATACTCTTTATTGAAACTAACAAACAACAGAGTGTTATAAAGGAAATGCTACTACACTCGTATTAATATATTCCCGGACATGAAAATCGATCCATCTCGATTTATAGCTCCGATTTCGAAAGTAAAATAAGAAACATGTAAAAAATTAAAGCAATAAATGACCATAAAAATCAAATGTAACGTTTAATCATTTTCAACAAATAAAAACAATGAAGCGTGGGAGTATCTGAACTCTAATTTGACTGCTACATACTATAATCTCCAAGTACAACATAAATGAGGAAACATTCAAACCTAATAATTTTTATTATTATGAATACAAAAAGAAACGCCCGAGCTCAGCTTCAAACTTACAATCATAATCGTTACACACATATATTGAGTCTAAGGTTGAGTCCATGCAGCAGCAGCCATCATAAATATACGACTATACATACTGACAAAGCCTCCCCTCCGTTGTCATGACGACCGCATCATACTCCCACACGTAAATAAACGTATATTTTTTAATAAATGGTATCCGGAGGCCGAATCAATTAAAGCCATCGATGGAATGACAGTTGTGAAATACGTTGAATTCTTCGAGTGGCGACATTTTTACCTGTTAATGAGAGCTCCATATTTTAGCGACAGTGGTCGATAAATCATATCGGCAAGATTGATGTGAGCGGGCGAAAGGGAAAATTGTATGATTTGTGCGCGGTGACGGGCGACGTGACAATGGCGTGACGTCACAGCCTCCGACGTTGCAGCATTGTTGGACTTGAATGCTAGGGAGGTTGATTTGTTCGTTATAAAGACTTTTACAGTGCGCTCTAAGGTATTCAATTGGTTAGGTAATTTTATCATGTAACGGGCACTCACCATACGTTTTATTTGTTGATATTATTTTTACCCAATTGCATGGACCGCGGTCACGGGGAAACTGCGGTAGCGGGGAGAAATCGTCGTCAAGCTAATGGTAGATTAATCTGTCTACCCTACGTCTATATCATTTTAATTTCTTAGATACCACATCACGACACACTACACTTACTTACTTACTAAACTTTGCACTTTATGTGTTTTAGATAAACTAACCACTGGATTCCACGTTTGTGCTAACTTAAGTTAACACAAGTTACGAATAGATCTTATACGTATATCTCAGATACAGATTTCGCAAGCGCACTCTGCTTGCAGACAGCGCATAGACGGCGAAAAATGACTTTGCATAGGTGCGGAACTAGTCATGCGAATCCCACTTAACACGTGAATAAGCTATTATACACCAAAAGTTACAATTTTTATACTAATTTGTTTTATAACATAATTTCCCCATAAAACACCTTGAATATAGTATTTGTAAATCATTGCGATGCTATCTTGGTTTATACTACTTAACTAACCGTCCCTTTGCATTGTAAAACCTATTTCTGACATTTGCAGCTATTTGTTATAATATAAATAGGTTAGAATTAGAAGATCTTGAGGTATAGAACCAGGTTCTAGAATTATTTCGAGTGTTGTTGTTATCACCCGTATTTTATTTATTGTTGTTCATTTTGATCATTATTTTTGCTCGGTATTAAGACCATATTTTCATTAGAAGTACAGTTCAAGCTATAGGAGTTACGTCCAGTGAAGCAGACCCATGACGGCTACTTTCATTGTATGATATTAAACATTGACAAAACCTTACAACAGTCCGTTGAATCTAAGCTAATAATAGAACTGAAAAGAAGTCGAATAGGTACATGGGATCATTTTTGGAAAATTCTAATGTAAGAAGATTGTTTTAGATATAAAAGACAAACATATTTTTTGGTGTCTTTATCTATCTGCCTGACTACGTATCTCATTGAAACAACGGAAAAGATTTTAATGATACTTAGAATTTTAGTACGTAATATTACAGGTCAAAATCCAGGGTACTTTTTATTCCGGGAAATGATAGCTCTCGCGGAATAAGAAATAAAAGTTAATATGGACATTCTATTGAGAGTGCACTAAATAAAACGTTGCTTTGTTGGAGGCATTACAAAAAAATATGTTTCTATACAATTGAAAGGTCACTTCTGACACAAATCGGGTGCTATTTCCAAACTTGGGGTTTATTTTTTCTAAAAAAAAAGATATAATCAATTTGTTTTATTTTCTCAGATAACCTAAGCCAATAATATATCGATATAGCTGTATTATGTCAACTTATAATACAAGTAAAAATCAAATTTCAATTATAAATATACCGGCTTTTATTCTTTATTTGGATTATGTAATAATCATCTCGGTAATAAAACGAAGTAACACGAGCAATGTGTGGACAACAAAAGATGAGATTTTCTCATCATTTCTAGAAATTTCATTAAAATTCCGCTTCGTCAATTCCAAGGGAGTTCTGTTATAGGGTTGTCAATACTGACATTGTTATTAAAAACTGGTTAAACTGTTGTATTCCATCTCAAACTTTGCTCTTAATTACATGTATTTGAAGTTAACTACTCGATATTCAACTATTGAAGTGGCTACATAATTAACGTCATTAATTCCAGGTTGTTTACAAGCCCACTTGCTACTACTCGTATTATTATACTAAAAAGCCACGTTTCAATGAAAAAAAGATAATATTCAATAATCTATACAAATATTATAAGGAGAGAGTGCGGCTTTTATGAGTTTGTGGATATGCACACGGAAAGTATTCTTCGCAAGCACGACATATATTTAAAAAAAATTACGATTTGAAAGATATATTATTTCAGATGAACATTGACTATTAACATGTTTATAAGTAAATTTAATTAGATCTTTAAACCACACGAAGGGGGAGTGGGCCGCTAATATCTTATATTTGAGTAATGTATTTTATGTATATAATATGTATGTATGTAATATGTATGTATATAATATGTATGTATATAATATGTTTTCTATTTCCAATTTTACTTTTTGAAAATATAGTTAATAATTTGACCATGACCACAAGTTACGTAGGTGAGATCGGGATAGGACATTATTAAGACAAGAACAACCCTGTAAGTCAAGAAGGGCTAGGGTGTGGGCGAGCAGGCGCGGGTGGCGGATTTGTCGTAGCCCGGAAACGGCGGGGAATTCATTTGGGCGTAATAGGTTTCCGGGACCAGCGTCCGGCCTTCGTCCGGACTCCGGACGAAGCGTCCGGCACGCAACGGAAGCGATGCGCGTGCGATATGTTAGGAGATGTTCTTTTAAAGTAATTGTTAAGTTTACTTTAAAGTAAATTTACTCAAGTGATTTTGTAATTTTACATGCAGACGAACATAATTATAATATAACAACTCTTATACTGTTCATACTAATGAACACTTTCTGCATTAAAATAGGAAATATTAACACAGCAATGCAATAGTTCTAAGCGGCGTAATACTGAGCAGTGTCGAAATTATAAAAAATATATTTTTCATAAGGTCTCTACTGAAACTAAACATATTTATAATTATACTTACGTAGCTATTACTAAAGAATATCTATCTTGATCCTCTACGCTAGAATATGCTGCTATAAAACAGCAATTTCTGAATAATTCCATACCAAATTGCGAACAACAAAAATATTTCAAGTTATAATTCATATTAAGCATTCTTTTTTTACAAACCACAATCGTCATTATAATAATATCAGATGTGTTACAATATTTCAGTTACCACCTTATAGCATACAATTGTAATTACATGTAGTTATAAGAAAACAAAATCATTTGTATAATTACACTATACGTAATATATAATATTATGGTTAAAAAATTTTATGGTGTATCAAAATTTACCTGATTAAATTTAAAAAATACACGCACCGTTTGACACGAATCTATTCTTTCAAATACGTCTTAATTTTCCCCGAACAAACTTCGCAGACGCGAGAGGTCGATTCATTAAAACTCGTGTGACGTATCATTAAGTCCCCGCGCTCGTGATAATTATTAATATTCAAATCATAATTCCGAGCTTGCGAAGTGAAAAAGCAAAGACGTGTTAACTTATGAATAAATCGCGACGAAGTTTTCTCTCAAATTCGTTGTTCAATACCGTCTGAGTACGCATCGCTACGCATGTTACGTGTATCATGAACGTATTGCTAATTTTTAAAACACGACTTTTTGAAATGTTGTCAAAGTTAAATTCAGGGCTATGTCTCCATGGGCAACGAGAATTACATAGGCATAGTTATACAGTTCCACATCGAACTCATTCACGTAAGGATTTTCCACTATTTGCTACTGCTAAGTGTCGAACAAATGCTGGTAATCGTTCACCAATAAACCAGTTGATGCGCAGCTATAATTTTAATAATGTTTATTTAATAAATACTCTTCCTGAAACTTTAAAAAAACAGGTATTGAAAAACTGGACTCTTGGTGTACTGAGTAATAATAGCATCTAAATTAAAATAATTTACAACATGTGTTTGTTTTGCACAAGCTTCCTTAAATACTTAAAACTCACATTATTTAGCACTTAATGTAACTTCAATCTTGTCAATATAGTATTAGTACCAATTTATTTAATAACATTGTAGCCGTAGTACTTTCAACGTTTGCTTAATAGTAATATGTGGTTAATCGTGCTGGTAAACGACTAAGTAAAATGATATATCATATCTATTATATTGTAAATCGTATCGTGTACTGTTCGTTGACCCAATAAAGTGAAAAAAAAAAATTGTGACTGATGATAAGAGACTCCATACATTTATACCATCCTCTATGATCGTGGTACATTCTGTAGAACGACAGATGAAGCAATGATCGGGTTGCTCCCTACAACGATACTTAAACTATGTACTAGTACCATCTAATTAACGGTGCAGTTCCTGAGATTATTTATGTATTTGAAATTTTCTTTGCCTGTTCCTCTTACTAGGATAAATCTGGAATGTTTCTGGTGCGGTAATTAAGTGTCCCTACTCTTTATGTTTTACATTTAAACTCTATATGCTCACTACACGTGGAAGTTACATATAAAGATTGTTTGATTCTTTTTTTATGTTTAATAAGAGCGTTTCAAATACTTTTATTTAAAATCCACATAAGGTTTCAAGAGCTTCAAATTAAAAAAAAATCATACACCAAAACATAGAACCTCCTCCTTTTGTGAAGTCAGTTATTAAATTTGGTTCTCGTCATTTTAAAAACATACATGGTTTATCATTGTTACCACGTTAACAAATATTAGAAGCATAGTATACATATGTAACTACTTATTCATACGTCACCCACTCACTAATAATAGGGAACATTGACCACGAGTTCGGTAAACTCGGCCTTTAACGGTTGATCCAAAAATTTAGGAAAATCGCACATTATTTACCTATTTATTAGAAGCCTCACGCGTAACGTACGTATATAATACTAATACATACATAATACATAATGCACTAATGAGACATCATAAACACGCTCGAGATCAATCACTTCGTTTCAACCCATAAATTACAACAATATCTTTTGTTTTATTTCTGTTTATTTTTCTTATCTTTTTTATACGATTTAAGATTGTTTGTTTACGTGTGTTGTTGTACAAGTTGTAAATAAATGTATTATCTTCATCTTCTTCTTCGAATTGTCCCACTGCTGTCTTCGAATGTCCATTCACAACTAGAGGTTAAAACCATAGGTGATGACACCGTACCAGAATTGACATCGATTTCCGACCAGGGCAGATGGCTTTGACAGATAAATGTTTGTTCTCGGATTAAGTATGTTGGTGATATGTTGGAAGCAACACACTGAATCAGAGTGTCTTTCCACGGGCGTAAGTAACCACTTACTGTCAGTTGAGTAGACATTCGTTTGTCGACTATGTACTTGTATATATAAGGATAATAGTTTTCCATTCATACTGTTGTTAAAATTGAATTTATTTTAAAACAAATAAAACTTTACATGACATGATTACTAGGAGAGATCAATAACCTAACCTAACCTAACAATATTACGTCAAACAAATTACGAGTGTATACGCGTAATAGAAAAGGCAAACATTCAAATGCAAAAAAATATATGTACTCTGTTTATTATAACTGTCAAAGCGTTTATTGCTTAAAAAGCGAGCCACGTCGAAGTATACGGCCTAATCTATGCACGTTCATGGCTTAAAGTTGCACAAAACAAAACCCAACAACTCGTGAACCAGTATAAAAACAAAATACTAACGCGATTTGCGTTCAAGAGAGCGCAAAATAAAATAACACGGCGTAGGCGCGGCTTCGCGCCCCAGGGCATGGGGCTGTAATTTCTCTAGATATTTCATATTTTAACCGTAGACGCTCGTAGACGCCTGTAGACGCCCGCCGGCGTTGCAGCGACAATGTAGCCGCTCGTAGCTCGCCTACGCCGTAGTGTGAGTTCTACAGATGATAATATAGATTTGAGAGCATTGCAAATTATGAGAAATTATATATTCTTGAGATACAGTGCAATATTGTGCGCAGCTTTAATCGTTCTCTGTAAACACCTTTAAGTTCGCGTTTCAGGCAGACCGTCATTATTTCTTAAACATCGAATTAATCTCTAATGTTGTAATTAATGCAATTATATGTCATACGTTATAACATAAAAAAATATGCGACAGTTTAGAGAATCTCAAAATTATTTTTATTAACAATCCAATTAAAATTATTGAATTTTATGGGCATTGTTATAAACTTTAATAATAGAATACTTTTGGTTAAACCTTTGCTAAGTATCAAATAAAAAAAATTAAACTAACTTAATACCTGTGTCTGGCTATTGTACCTATAAAAAGGTATAAATAAAGATACCTTCAACGGAACACGACAGGCACTATTCGATTAGCCTTTTAAAAAGCTGAAACTTTAAATTATTCAGATCACGAAAACTACACACAGCTCGTACCCAATTCTCCCATTCTGCTCAACCGAAGCCGGCCTCGGCTTAATGGCAGTAAATTTCATAATAAGGGTGTAAACGTGACGTATGTAACGTTCATGTAATCACGTAGCTCCTACACTCGCGGAGAGTGCTTCCGATTCAAAACATTTCACTGGGGCGAGTCCTCACTGTACCATTTTCGAATTGAGAAACGCTGAAGTTACTTAGAAATACACCTGCAACTTTTCTGGTGCAATAAAAGTAATATTATTTTTTATTTGTTTATTAAGGTCTATTTTATGCTGCAGTCATTTAATTACATTTCACCTATACAAATCATTTTAGTGATCTTGTATCAGTGTAGGAAGTAATGCATTTAAGATAAATAGACCGCTGTAAATAGACAACACAAGTCCCGTAAATAACACGCAATAATTAAATATAATCACCGTTAATCCACGTCTAATAAACGTATAAATTTATCTCAATGTAAACACAACCTTAGGGTGGTTACTTCATGCCTTAAAGCAGTACTCGCTCGTTTTAAAGACATCGCAGAAGTAAAAGGTATATTATATTTTCCGTAGTATAGCGACATTAAAAAGCTGTTTCGTGTCACGTTTACTGCACCTATGTATGTTCATCTTTTCGAAATATTTAAGAATGTTTTAAATAGCGAATTTTGTATAAAATAAAAATCTATTAAATCCGCATCGAATACCAGTGGTATTGGTATTGTAAATGAATCAAGAAACGTTCTGTTTCTTATAAAAATCGCAGGTTCTATTCTTATCCCGCTTCCGTATTAGCCACTGAAGGATCGGCGATAACTTTGATGTTAAAACGTGGTTGGGCAGCGATGGTCACTTTCCATCGTGTGGACTGTCTCCTCGGTGGTCAGCTATTGACATAAAAACTAAAAACCTAGTGTATTGTTACTGTTTTATCTATTATCTACGGATGAAGGTCTATTATCTATTTAACACTTCAACTATATCGCCCGGTTAGGAAAGACAGACATGTTGAAAATCCGATAAGGAATTTTAATTGGATATACGTAGCAACATGTACCTTGTAAATAAACATAAACATGTTGCAGATGCAGCTGCATGGACAAACACAAACACTCGATAACAAACGTTTATCTGTACACGTCTGTTCAGCTGATCATTTATTTACCCTTGGTCCCGTAGGTAGAGCCTCTACTAACTAGGCTATGGTGTCAAACCTTATAAATAGTCATTCAAATAAACATCGTAATATAAATTTCAGCAATAAGCAACAATCACGTATTTATAAAATGATTGATAATTCACGTTTTTATTTTATTTAGAAACGATGATAACACTGGATATTTCTTGATAAATAAAATCTGTCACCATTTGCATACTGGCCTTAACAGAATATATAACATCAAATCACACAGTCACACATCAACGAACAAAGCCCAAGAACGAAGACTAACCGTACTCATTAATCGAGGCTCATATTCGCATTTAAAACTGTAAACTTACATCAACATTATTCAGGAGAAAATTCATCGCAGCGAGTTAAACCGAGATATTAATCTCTCGGCGGCATCCGAGCGCCGGATTCGCCATTTCGCGCCTAAATATGATAAACTTTCCCCCGAATTTCTTCATGGACCCCCCGTTTCTTGGCGAGAAGAATGCCACCCGCGACTTCGGGTGGCGAACCCCCCGAGCCAAGTCTTACGGCCCTGCTTTTAAACTAAGCTCGTTAATTAATTACAGCCAAGTCGACGAGGGTACTGCCTTACATAGCTCTATGTGCCAGTTTGATATTGCACTCACTAACGCTAAATGGAATTCGAAAATACTAATGATGGCAATTTTTTTTACTAATTCAATATTTTGGAATTAACTATTTTATTATATTTATATCAGTTCGCTATGTACAGGAAAAAGGGTACACAATTTTATTTCTGTAACTCAAAAGTCAAATTCAAAATTGCTGTTTTAATACAAAAAAATAGATAATTTAAACACGTTTCTGATGTTTGTATAAGTACCTGCATGAGACACATTTCGCGTATTTCTGCGTAAGGATAAGCGAAGGAAGTATCCATAATTTGGAATACAGGATAATATTTCTTCCACAAACGCTTATAATGATTTTTCTATCTACGTATATTAATATTTTTTTATAAACTTCTCGCCATTTAAACAATGTAGTTTTTTTTTGTATAGTGTATTTGTGTTAAATATCGAATGTAATGAAATCACAAAATAATACATAAAGTTTTGCTTAGTTGCCGCGCGGGGCGCTTCCAAATCTTCTAATAAAATATACGGTATGGTAAAAATATATATAGCAAGCAATCAAGAGGAAATCCTCTTGATATTAGATAGTGTAGTAAAACAGCAACTAAATATTGTCGACTTAAAATTTTAATAATACTTTATAAATAATACAAACACAAAATGGCCAACATCATCTGCTACTCATATATAAAAGCCTAAGGATTGTCTGTCATCCTTAAAATTACATTAATTAGATCGTAATGAATGGTAACTAAATAAAACCTTTCAATGAGCACTCCCATCGTAAATTTGTAACTGATAATCCTGTTAGAGAAAGGCCGTATTGATAATTTATTGTAATATTAATTCGCGAATCACGGGTCGGCACTGGCAACACTTCACGCTCTATAATTAATTGCTACTAAATTCGCCCCAATTTGAATCCGGTTACCAAGTCCGCGAAGAAACTTACGAGGTACATAAGACTTAAGGGCAGGGCCGACCGGAAGGAGGGTAAAATGGCGGCGGAGGGCACGACCCTCCCGGCGGGGCGGGCGGGGGAAGGAAGGACGTGAGATTTACTCTAAGTAATTGCAGTAATAAACACGCAAATATATCACGGCGGAGTAATGAGAGGAAGCGACGAAAATTGCCGACGCAAATTGCGTGTGTGAGATAAGCCCATTTTTTTGTTAAACAAGACTTTGCTGATATTTCATTGGGCATTTTTTGTTTTTGACGTTTCCATTTCGCTTTAGGCACTTTAAGCTGGGAGATGTCGTATCTTCGTTATTGTAGCATTTACGTTTTGCGACATCATTTCTAATTCCACTTTTTCTAACGATACTAAGCTAGGGTGAGCACAAAATATGAAAATTAGTTTCTTCAATAAGATCATGTCTTTGAAAGTAAAGTAATAATTAATAGCCAAAATTTAAGCTTTAAAAGAATAATATGTATCGCAAATTGTAATATGAGTAAAAGCGTCCGTGAAATAACATTACAAGAAGTACGAAAATATTCATGAAAAATTTCCCAAGGTGTAAAAATTTACGAAAATTTTCAATGCTGATAATGCAATAATATCATAACCATACCCTGAAATTTTCATTGTGATATTATAATATATGTATAATAATACCGGAAAAACAAGTAAGTTGATGTAGTCTTAAAGTTTGAACGTCAATCTCTCATCCAGAACGCACTTCTGATTGACTAATAAAATTAATATATTATGTGCGTATAACAAAATAATTATATCCTGTTTTGATAACGGAAAACACGAGAAAACCTCTATATCGGAGAGCTCTCCATAATATCTTAAAAGTGTGTGAATTTTGCCAATCTACACTTGACCAGCATGGGGGTATCTGACTTTAATATCTCTCATTGTGATGAGACACCCGAGCAAAACAGTGGGAAAATTGTGGATTGTAATAATTACGATGATGAAGTAGTTCAACCCCCAGGGCACAGGTTTTATCATTTATTGTAGTTTATACTTAATATTATGGAAAACATGTTTTTTTAACATTTTTACTAAAACTTAGTATTCAAAACATCTTATAGTATACAAAAAGTTCTTCAGTAAGTATTACTAGTAACTCCACTAAAGTAGAAGTTTAATACCGCACCAAACACTGGAACAATATTTGTTATTATAATAAAAGCATAAATTCTCCCCCTAGGCGAGTCCCATCAAGCAAACTTTCCACTATCTCTCGACGACTTATTACAATGTTAGTTCCTTGTTCAGATACGACCGCTCGGACGCAAGCGTCAACTCATAGTTTGTTATAAATTTTACGTATTTCAAGTATACTAATATAAATACTATGTATGTAATTACCTAATTCCATTTTAAAAAATTAATAACATGACCTGTTCTTTAAAATTGTTTACGAAAGAAAACACTTCAGAAGATATAACATATTAAAATTCCATAATACGCTTGAAGAGAAACTCCAAATGCAAGTATTAAAGAATGTAATTAAACTTTAACGTCTGAAAAATATGACTCGGTAAACAATACCGACTCAACCCGTTCCGCGGTAGCCAATTTTCAGCGATACAGCGATCATTTTTGGCAACAAAACAAGTCGCCACATAGAAGCGATGCCGCATTAATTATTCGACCGAGACAAGAAAGGGGCCGCCCCATTTCCAATATTTATGTGATGTCGATGACTACGCGAAAATATCGGGCGTCGACTCCTTTTTAAAACGTAAAGAAAGGGCCAAGAAAGGCCGCCGGGAAACGGGGCTTTCTTAATGCACAAACAGCACTCCTGCCTCACCTGCCTGCCTTGATTTATTGGGCTGCTTTGTTCAACGCTCGTTACAAGCTTGTTGTTGCGTTTTTAATTTATATTCTTGGCGAAATTTGGCGCGTTATAATAATATTTAGTTAGATAATAACTCAAGCGTATCGGAGGAAATCGCTGTGAAAATTTCGCACGCTCACGGCGTTCTTTCTAAACTTTAGCTCCGCATATATTACGAACAATACAGTCTTGAGACTAGTTAACTATACATGAGAGTCTTTATTTATCCTTGAGTTTACGTCAACCACTTCATCTCTTGGCGCACTCTGTTAAACAAAGTCCAAGACTATGGCATCAGGCCCCTAATGTTGGAGGTGACCGACTTTTTTATCACCCAGTTGGATACAAATAGTTGCTAGTATTTCATTTAGAGTGTCGTAGAGCCCGTAAAGAACTGATTCCCGCTTATTATTTTACCAACAATGCATGCATGAAGGATTTGGTGTCCGATATTGTACGGATGTCCAAAGATAATAATGACCAGTGACCATCAGAAAAGTTGAGTTGAAATAATGTTTAAATATATGCATATAAAGTTTTATATTAATATATAAACGTACACCTAATGATGTTGCTCCCGTACGACCTTCGACATAATGACGGTAAAACACATCATTGCGACAAAAACTCTAACAACTAGGCTGTTGTAACAAACCTAGCACAGCGAAGAATCACAACCAACAGGCAAATCATTACGTTCAAGGTGCAACCACAGCATAGATTGGTCCCAAATATATACAGCACGTAAATTTGCGAGCCGCCGTTGAATCGCCAATGAGTCGTGGCGTCGACAATCGGGCAGCGGCCGGCTGCGGCGACGCCAATTCGCATTCATTCACGGGCCATTGCCGCCGGTCGCTCCAGCCAGCCGCCTTAATGTATGCAGCACGTAATGTGAATTTAGAACAAATGTGCTAAGCCGACGTGCGTACCGTGTCGAGTGCGGTGTTGCGTGGGAAATTCACAGGTATGACTTGGGTAACTTTGACAAGTTTCGTATTTTAATGTCAAGCAAGCACATTTATTCATATTATATGTGAATTAAATCGTTGAATACAGATTATTACGAATAAATGCGTTAAATTTATTTACTTTAATGTGTTACTTATTACACATAATTGTTTAAGATTTCATAAATAAACTTAATTTAACTTAACATTAACTCCTCAAGGAATAAACTTCGGCATAAATGATCCAGGTTATAATCTTGCACGCATCTCTAATTTTCGAATGTAATGTTCATAACAAAAATTAATTATCACTTGCTTCCGAGAAAGAGAACAATGTGAAGGAACCCGCACACCTCAGAATTCTTCATAATGTTTTCTACGCTGTATGAAGAATGCCCATTCGAACTTGTCTAGAATAACGAACTGTGACCTTCTCATTGAGAGTAGACCCAACGGAATTAATGAGGTGGATATTAGTATTAATAATAATAGATTACTGTATCTCTTGTAACTCAACTCCCAATTGTTCAACTGTTAGCGTCGGATCTAATATTTACATAAGAGGGATTTCGTTTTTTACCTTACTTCTGAAATATATCGTTAAACTGATATTATTAATTAATTATACGCTAGCGCAGGGCGCACTGAAAGGTCAGACACGAGATTCCCTCACGCCAATATCCATAGGTAACTTTTCTGATTTGTATGCACATACAATCACAGTAATTCTGCAACATCAAATATTGTCTGTTGTTTTAGATAAGTGTTTCCACAAAAGTTATAGAAATTATTGTTCGAGGTTTGTCTTCATAAGTAGATACATAGTAATTTTAGACTACGTACGTTATGAAGCACCCTTTTAAGACAATATTATTTTTTACTTTCCAAAATAAACGTTCAAAAAAAAATTATAGGTTCATTTTCAACCAAATATTTTTTGTTTATCTTTTTAAATGACCAATACTTTCTGCTAGTCATCGAGCAAATTTTGAATCAATTTATCTATTAAGGTCAGACTTAAACAATACATTTTTGTAGAGTCCAGTAGATGGCGCTGTAACCAATTATAGCTGTAAGAAATTCTGTTGGCTACGCCAGCGCGATTCTTCAGATAAATGTTAATGATCACAATTAATTATGTAGTCTCGTTGACAGTATAGGGATACTCCCTACCTGCAGAGTAAAGGACTCCGGGTTCGATACCAAGCCATGCAGACATTTTTATAACAAATAAATATTTGTCCTCGGGTCGCAGGTCGTCGTGATGGGTATACCAACGCCATTAGCAACATAAAATATCAGTAGATATTTTTATAATATACTTAGATTAATTTATTATTTCTACCGATAACAAGCTGTAATATACACAAGTGTATGTAAGCCCATCGCATTACATAACAATTCTATGACCTCAACAGCTAAAATTATAAACGGGAGAATGACAGGCCGCGATCGGACGATCTTCACCCTTCCCTCATCAGTCATAGCGGCCGTCAGACGGCTAAGCGGCCGCATTCAAATTGCCATGCGATGACGGCGTGCTTTCGCGACCCCTGTCTTGTCTATGGACAAACCACAAAGAATAAGCAACGTCTCTGTTACATACTATACCTACTTATGATTTGATCCAGAGAATATTGGCAATAAAAAGTCACTTGTAACAAAGATAATTTATTAAAATACTTACACAGAAGTTCTTTATACATTTTTTTAAAAGTTACTTCTCCCTCAAGGTGGATTTTCCTAGTTTTATTTGACTTTTTTTAAATAATCAGAAAACCAGTGCTTCCTTGTATCAGAAATAAATATGGCTAATATTGTGATTTTTATAATTCCTTCCCGAGTTTCCTGTTTTAAAAAAAATATAACTGCAACTATCGCTTCATAATTCTAAACTAAATCATATGAACATAATAACTTGGATCACACCAATTAACGAATAAGTTTCAAGAAGCTCTTATAAGATATTTTATATTCTAATGAGACAAGAAAACAGTTTCTAAATGTATTTTCTTATAAGTTAGGCATATTATTAAAACATAATAAAATATTGAATTTAAACTATATAAAAGTTTAATTTAATAAAATAACTATTATACAAGTCATTATTAAATTAAATTATCTTAAATTCGTAATAACATCTCAGTTTGTAAGTATCAAGAAAGTAGCTAGTCTGTGTCTAACAAATTGTTATTCTTTGGCTGTCCTCGGCCGGCATTAAGCGGGGACATACTTTTTACGTCATTAGACATCGGGCGGATCACAGGAGTTATGGCGGTTGCTATGAATTGAATATACACTGCGTCTATTAAGGGACAGGGGAAGTGACTTGTGAACCTACTGCAAAATAAGTAATATGTATTCGAAACTTTATACTGAATTATCTTATTACGCTAGCTGGTTTTTTATGAAAATAATTTTATGTATATTTTATTCAGGAATAATTATCGTAGATTCGCACAATTAATTAATTATCGTACATATTTAAAATCAAGAGTAGCTTGCTTTGATGAACAAAAATATTCTGAGAAAACATGATTACATACATAATCTACCAAAACATACTTGGCCTACGTGGTAAGGTTAGGGCAGCTCTACATGAGAAAACACCGCAGTTGAAATTCTTTATACCAAAGTTCCAAGTTACTGTA
Organism: Agathymus mariae mariae; assembly: GCA_018251895.1. Taxonomy (NCBI): domain Eukaryota; kingdom Metazoa; phylum Arthropoda; class Insecta; order Lepidoptera; family Hesperiidae; genus Agathymus; species Agathymus mariae. The sequence goes on from DWPT01000044.1 coordinate 24,184, forward strand.
ATCATGATAAACCTATCACACCATATATTAATTATATTTTCTTATTGGTTTCCACATAGCTAGTTTTCGCGAGCTCCGAAGCTTAGTTCAAGCAAAATGACGCTTCTCTGTTCTAACTAATTTGTAGTAATAATAAACCTACTAAAAGTAGAAAATTGACACACTGATTTTAGTACGACTTAACATCCTCAGTAACATGGGCGAACCTGTGTCGTTAATTGTTAATCGATTTAGGTCTGACACGCTTAGTGTACATTGGCACAAAGTAACCATATTGAATCAAGAGCCGATTAGTGAAGTTAGTAGTCAACATAAGTTCGATCGCAATCGATGAGAATTAAGAATTGAACGTGTCTTCCGAACATCGGAAATACCGGTTACTACTACATTGTCATACGAATTTGAAGGTCTCCGGCAAAGATTGAGAATCTATTTTCTTGTATATAAATTACACAGCTGAACGACTCGGAAATATCTTATCCACTGCTAAGCTATTAAAATAAAGCTTGTAATAACATGAACTAAATATCACGATACACACACACCTATCAAAGGTGAAGAACATGAATAAATTTAATATAAAGATACATAAAACAGACATTCCAAGTCACAATATGTAACACACACGACTCGATACAAACAATAGCAAAAGTCAAATTAAAACAATCTATCATAACATTCACACATACATTTTAATATAGCACCACAATGATGAGCGGAACCGTAAACAAAAATGCTTCGTAACTACATAGTAAACATCGAAACACAGCAACGCTCCGACAACCCGCCTACCTACATCATCGAAACAAACGAAACGCGGCAATAAACATTCATTTCGAAATTAAACACATCTACCTGCGAGTTTACCATCGCGAAATCAGTAAATGAATAAAACAGTGAGGAATTGGACGCCGTAAATTCGCGTTCGGTGAATATCAATTTGGCCGCGGGAGGCGGAGGGAAGGGGGGGTGCCGATAAATAAAAAAATATATAAAATACATAGTACCTACGTAACATGAAAGCGGTGAATGGCACTTGTGAAAAATGGACTTGCCGCTCTTCCAGGGAAGCAATCATTCAAACTGGCTGTTGTCTGTTTGCGCCTGTGCTCTTTTTCGCCTAGCATTGGATATTTTTTGCAATTTTTTTGGCGATGTCATCCGCAGAGTTCAGGTGTGGGGACACGTGGTTCGGGACAAAGAAAACAAATATTAATAACCGGCATTTTTTAAAGTCCTTGCCGTGGGGCAATCGTTTATTGTTGTCAATATTTCGTAAATGATTTGAGTATGATGCGGCGTTTTTTGTCGCTACCTTGCTCGCGGCATTGTTGCGAGTGGGTGGGGCGCTGTTAACGGGGCTAAACTTACTTTGTTATATTTATTTAGTACCTAATGGACAGGTGCCGTAGCAATGATTTCGATATTTTACGAATAGTAATTATTTTATGACAATGGTGTTGCAACAACGGTATACCTAAGCTATTTTAATTCACTTTTGTAGTAGAAAGTAATAACCAACAATGATTTTAGAATATTATGAAAGATTTTCATACATCGTTTTCAATGCCTGAGAAATAAAATAGAAATCTAAATGCCAATCCTAATAGATGTCATTATGAATATGCTCGCTGATCTGTTTTTTGTACAAGTTTTTCAACTAATAATAATCTAACCTCGCTTCATTTGGAAAACGCCTTACGTTTACAAATTACAACCGTACTTGTTATAGTTTTTCATCGGGCATTTAGTTAATTACATGTTTGTTTCACTATATTTTTAAGGACCAGTTTTCTTAGTTCTACTAATTATAAACACATTCATTTATTGCAATGGGTGCAGAAAAGCAGTCCTTTGTTTATTACCCTCTTGATAGAATCAGAATCAAGATTCTGATTATTTTTTTGCGGTTAAAACTCGTAGAGTCTACTCACTCTGATGATGCTCTGTTCCGGAGCGAAACACGTGTTGGTGACGGTATGTATGTTGGTATATACTTTTATTTATCATAACTGCATGTTTTTCCTTTGGGAAGGAGTGGGAGGGAGGGAGGTTCTATGCATGTATAGAAGTATCAAACATTGTCTTTGCGGATTGTTGCAAAGCAAATTAATACTAATTTAATAGCAATGAATTTCTGCAAAGTAACGTCTGATACTATCAACTATATAAATTGTAAATTATGGTAATATATTATAAACATTTTGTATGATTAATATTTATATAACATATATTATATTTTAAGTTTGTCTAGTGGTTTTCATGTGACGCGTGCACAATCACACAAATATAAATTCAAAAAATAATTGTCTATGCCTCTGCATATCGATCTAGAACATAGTTACATTAAAATTAAAATAAAATAATGTAATAAATCGACTGCGCTAACTATGATAATATTAAATAATGTCAAAATTAAGTAAATATTTATTTTATCTTTAAAGTAATTAAAGTTTCATCGTATCATTGCAATTTTTTTTACCCAAATAGCTGTGAGATTTTTATGTTAACTGTATGTATAGTCATAGTTGTCGAGATATTCGAATAAAATATAATATGGCTGAAATAATAATAAATACAATGGGCCAATAATTATTTATATACTTTAATGATTCTGAAGGCACACACGTTATAGATGGTTCACATAAAAATATATTTCAGTTGCTTACTTATTATTCAAATATCAATACAAAACAAACTTTGATATCGCCTTTCGATTAAAGTGACTCAATTCGGTTGAAACGTGCAATTTTACTTCAATTCTATTATAAAACCCCCGAAAACATTTCAAAGTTCCAACATTTTTTTGCCTAATTAAAATAAAGCGTACTTCTCATTCTTCCTCCCCCATTCATTAACCCAATGTGCTGCAGATAAACGGTGTTTGCTCAAAGGACGGACTTACAAATATGTCGGTTTCGCTCGTTTTACTGAAATTAGACGGGAAAGTATCGTTATTTTTTATATTTTTTCTACAATATATTTTATTCAATTCATCGTCGTCGTCGATGTCGTGTTTATCAAATCTTACTGAGCAGTTAGCATTTATAAGGACAACGTTATATTAAAAATATTACATTGAAAGACAGAAATATTTATAGCTGACATAGTAATCGCCAACGCGTCGAACGCACACTTGGTGCCGCGGAAGCTCACCAATCTTGGTGATCATTAACCATCAGGTTGCCCATTTACCTGTTAATCGACAATCAGCATTAAGTAATTGCAAATTATCAGACCATGGACAGTACGCCCATTTGCTTTTTCTTAGAACTATGTTCCATCGCTTCGTCCATAAGTCCAGTCCAGTCCAGTAGCTTTAACTAAGAAATAGACATATTCGTAAAGAACAAAATGTTTTGTTCCTATGCGATGGAATTATTAAGGTTGTAAACCTGATGAGATATCGATACATCAAAAGATTCGCGATGTCATTGGAACAAATTAAACTGATTCGATTTTTTTCACATTAGACAAAGTTTTTATTTTAAAGTTTGTAATCCTTTCGGTTACAAAATTAAAAGTTAAAAAATCTCGAACCACTTCTTTTCCTTGGTTACAACCTACCTAGTATTCAATAGATGAGTATAGTGGATACTTATACCTCATAATCATATCAACAATATTACTATCGTGTTTAGACCTGGCACTGAACACTTCGTTTTATCTAACATAGTTTTATAACCAAGTTCTTTGTAACCTGTGCGAACCTGTACTCAATACAGTATGATGATGAAAATACAAAATCAGTAACTTATACTACGTAACGCATTTATTTACATTCCCTATTTACAATTCAAAAATGAGGAATGTACTATTACAATTTCCAACTCACGATCTAATGAAGTTACCGAGAGCCGAATAAAAATCTTTAAAAATGTCTGTAAGTTTCCTGACCAACATTAAATTTAATTTGAATAAAATCATTTCAGCCACAACCAACGAAGACGCCGCGAATTGCGCGAAATTTATAATTATCGAGAATTGCGGAATATTCCACATTTTTCTCAGCACTCGACTCCTCGCCTCGACCTCATATTTAACCCGAATTCCAGCAAACTGCATAATTTCGCCACTAATGAGAAGAGAGTCGGCGTCGTCTAATTAGCGAAGTCGGTAAGACGCCCACCAAATAGAGGTTGGAAGGAGCGGGGTACGAGGTGCACGAGGTGAGGAGAGGTGAGGAGATGAGGTGGCGGGGAGGTGTGGTGCGATGCCGAAGAGCGTGGCTCACCTAATGAAGTGTTTCGCTTTGACACGCGTGTTCGTTAGCAGACCACTTCAGGGATCGCGACGAGTTGTGTTCAGATGACAGCTTCCTCAAATTTACCACTTAAGTGGCGTGCAATGGCACTGCACTTGTTAACTAGTCTGCAGTCACTTATCACTGTTTACCTTATTCTGTTGTTCGTTATTTTTCTAAAACGATATTTGATAGGCTTCGCGTAATGTGAAGAAACGAATAGTTCTTAGAACCAGTACATTAATATGAGAAATAGATTTAATAAAAAGATTCACGTAATTTAATTAAGATGGGAAGGGATCTATTCGATTTAGAAAGGCATCAACTAAGTTGTGAGACACGATGTAGTTGATTTAATGGTTATGTAAAAAGCGATGCTTTCCTCACTGCTTATGGAGATACAAATATAATTAACACTTGTTTGTGGTCAACGTGGCCAAGAACGTGTATTTATTGTAGTGATTGACTATAACAAGTGACTGTGGAGGTGGTCAAATAGTAACTGACAGTGGTAACAGGTTTTTGATCGCATCTGTGCTTCGTGTGATAAAATTAGCAGTCTATCAGGTATAATCAGTAGTTAAGGGTGATTCAGCCGTTTAACTTCCGATATCAAGATATAAACTATTAACAAATTTTTCCTATAGCAGCATAGTAAATTACGCCCCAAGTCGCGATACTTACCACATGAATACTGTTCCTGTATACTCAAACAAAATATACACGTATCCCTTAATGCGGTTCGTAATATTAATATTTTGTATACGTATGCAGTAGGTATCTACGAGTACAAACTCTGTCTAATACTTAATTGCGTCCTGTGTATGGTACACAATGGCACGCGTTAATCAGGCCGCCCGGCCGTGAGCCGTGAGCGGCCGACAATATACCTGCAGTTGAAATCAGGGTTGCCTAAGAAATCTTCTCAATTGAATAAGATAACATTGTATTGTACAAATTAAATCATTTTAGTTAATGTAATATTCTATACGAATAATAAAATTCTAACTGATCGCTTTTTGTACATGAACGATATATGTGAAAAAACATTATTAGGAGCCTTTATTAACGCTATGTAATCCAAAACAATAGTTGTTAGAATTTTTGTCTGTTTGTCTGTACGTTTGTTCTCGCTAATCTCAGGAACGGCTTAACCGATTTCGTTCTGGTTTTCGTCTATGTATTGCAGTAAGGGTCACTTAATATTTAAATAAAAAATAAATAAAAAATTTATACTTTTATTTAAAATAATGTATAATTAACATATTTTATAAATCAAGGACATCTTTTAGATATTTTGTAGATAACTATTAAATCTAGGATTGTAAACGTTTTTGATGATTTAAAATATATATTTTTGACTTTTTTTTATTGTAATAAAATTAGTACAGTTCCAGAGCCTATAATTAATTTGATATTGATGTCGACCATATATTATTAAAATTATTATATAAATGGCATGCTTTGTATTCATAGACAAAATTAGTTAAATAATAAAGATGTTTTAATGTTATCTTCGCATCGCTTCTTTAAGAAGCTCAGCCCTAACTTTTACCTACTTTTGCAAATCGCAATATCCAACTAGATATTATTTTAATATTTAATTTAAAGAACAAAATATTTAACAAATTGGTCTATTTGGCATCACAAGATAAATATCTCTAATTATGTCAAATTATTGTTACTATTTAGCTACTCAATAACATATAAAAATACGTGTGCATATATAAGTGTGCGTATAAAGTGAGACATATACGGACTTAGCTGTTCACGGTATTTAATCAAATTGTAAAAATGTTATGTTGACCGAAAGTAAAATAACAAAAAAAGTATTATCGCGCCTTCGATGCAAGTGTACAGTGAATTCTCCAGCGGTAAGTTAAACATCGCCAACTTTCCTAATTGTACTGAGATTCACGAAGAGGGAGTTAAAACTCAGCAGAGGAAAAACGCAATTATCCTTTCTGTTTTACGGAGGTGAGGAAGCATATTAAAAAACTTGAAAGCGTTGTCAGCCCTCGACAGTGGAGCAGACACTGATGACTATTAATTAGAAGGGTTGGATGAAGATATTTCATTATTTCTTCGTCGCCCGAGTATTTCGTTTGCTTAGTTTTGGGGTCAGGTACATGTAACTTTTCGTTTTGTTATTGTAAATATAGAATAATTAAAATGCATTTTTTTAACGAATATGTGATTGTAATATTATATATTTTTTAAGTTACTTGTGTTTGTTGCACGTTTAAACAATGAACAGATTGAAACAAGTTCACACAACCTCCAAAATGACTACGCTCTGTTGTCGAAAGATAAACGCAACGTAACCCATCAAGTAAGTTGACATAACGGACGGTAATAACACTGAAACACGCACTTATCAAGCGATCTCATATAATCAAACTGTGCAGTTTGTTAACAAGGTGCTAACTCTAGAATTTATGTAAACTGTTTTGAGCCCGTACCACTTATCTGAGATTAAAATCTGGCTGTGTTAGGCACCAGTAGGCGCCGGCAATCGCTCCTTAGGGAACCTGCTTTATTTTGCGGGATCTTATCTCCATTTTACATATCTGCATATTCATTATAAGATCGATCAAACCGATGCTTGGGAATTGTGCGTGCATAAATCTTATATGTTACTGAAAATATATGATAATGGTTTTAACTAAAATTTAAATTAATAAATAAAGGGCAATTTTTAAGTATTGCATTAAGCAAAATATTACAAGTCAATGTGAAACATTTAGTAACGTACTAAACGTCTTTTGATTCCCCTTGTCCATTATTAATTGGAAAAAAATTTTTTGAAAACTTGAAACAGTTTATTTATAACTCTTACGATTAAAATCATTGGTTTCAACAAACACGAATAGCCTTAGTTTTTACAAATACATAATAAAAATAAAAGAAAAGCGTAAATGCTTCTCCTACGCAGACACCACGTCGATGAGGACTCAATGACCGGATTGTTTGACGATTCCCTTCAATAATTCACCTGACGTCCTGCCCACCCACTAGAGGGCACCACAAAAGATCTTTGTTTCACGTTCCATTCACAAAACTGCATCATTGATTGTTTTAAACAGACTCCACGTCGCCGACTTCGAATCGCTTGAAACGGTCGATTTTTCTATGTATTGTGTTGCGAAAATCACGTTTGCGACGGACCTCTATCAATCAGAGTAGAGGGACCCCCGGGGGCTGTTTCCGACCAGGTGTCCTTTTGGAATGTACGCCGAAAAACTGCGCTTTAACTTGGATTTGAGAAAAAAAGTTCATTGTTTGATTCTGGGTAGTGCGCTGCGCTTGCAGCAGCCGGCGGCCAGGTAGGCGGGGTTTCAGAGCTAACATTATTTTTTTCATAACATACTCGTAAATTAAGTAAGTACACTTCAATTTATTGACATTAGGAATGTAAAACCTAAAAATTCAGATATTATGTAACATTTCATCAGATGATCCGACACTATTAAATATATTCTATGTAAGTAATGATTATTCCTTTATTTAATAAATAAATATTTACTTAATCATAATATTATTTATGTTTAGTTTGCATATAATTAATATTGAATAATTAATTTTATAAATCATATTTTACGCCATTACAACGTTATTTAAAAAACTAAATAAAAAATAAAATTGCAACTGGTCGTAAACATAAAATACGATAGGCATTCAAGGGTAACAATTGCAAGGCGATTGAAAAATGTACAGTCCATCGCTCTACAAAGATTAATTCCTACCGGAGTAAACTAATTTCGTCGTTATTTCCAAGAAAATAAGAAACAAATAATATGTCCCACATGTGCACAATTTCGATATAAGCTTAGAAGTGAGGTTGGAAGCAGGTATGCGTAATTTTTTCTTTTCCCGTGTTCTATGAATCCATGAATGAGCTTTAGAATATAATCACGGCATTGCTAACTTTATTATTATTTTGTACAATAATACAATTATCCTTAATAATATTCTATTACGTCAGCATTGTGATCACCAAAAGCGAATAATTTAGCAAGTGAATAGAAAAGTTCTTACCTTCGACTTGTTTGTTTATCATAACCTAATTAATACCTAGTGAAATCGATGAATACTCCTCATACTTTGTAACCACGCTCTCTACCTACAGGTGCTGCGAGCGGGAGTTCTTTCAGAATTAAAAAAGTTGAAATCGATCAAATTAAAAAACATTTTTTTGCTCAAACACTAAAAATGTTATATAAAACACTAAATGGACAATAGGAATTAGTTGACACAGAATTCTACGCAGCGCTGTTTTTCAGCCACCCCTTACCCTGAGTCGTTGGGCGGGAGTAGGGTGGTCCCTGGTTACCTTCTCAGATCTTTTTAACCATATACATCCCCAATAATAATAAAAAAACAACAAGAAAATGGTCACAAAAAAGGGTAATTCGATTAAATTAAAATTGAACTTAAATAAAGAAAAAGGTTAGCTCACCTGAAGCACCCGAAGCGAAGTTAGCTGAAGTGTATTTGTGTGTGTGTATGATCAGAAGAGCGTTTTAAAATCAAATAGTTTCCAGCAGGCACGGTACAATTTTAACAATGCCGATCGATACTTAATTTTGAACGATTCAGAACTCATTTTAGTTCTCGTTGGAGGTGGTAAATCATTAAAATTTTTTGATGCTGAGAATCTGAAACTCCTCTAGTACCGTCATGTTATATGTTTAGGGAACTTAAGAAGATCGTTCTCGCGCAGGTCTCTCAGACTTATTCTCGACCCACATTAGCTTCTCTGATTCAGACTTTTTATTCCATATCACTCTTTGAACAACACAGGTGAAATAAAGTCTTATTCTTCCAGTCATGTTCAACAAATGTTGGTTGTTCCAATATTAAATAATATATTCTTTCCTACCTTTATTCTTAAAGCAGAAACGAATGCAAGCGTTTTGAACTCTTTGTATTGCTCTTTCTGTACTGCCCCTTAATCCTGAACCATAGGTAGTTGAACTGAAAAGTACCAGCAAATCTCATAGAAATACACGTAAATGCTCATTGATAGTTCCTAATTCTATACAATATTTTAAGTCTGACAAACCAACTTCTTATTTTATTATTGTTATTTCATACTTCACTTTAATCACTCAAGAACTATATCTTCACTTTTTATTTCAATATTACTATGCAACACATTATCGATTTGCGTTTTTGCACCTAATAATAACATTTGACATTTGTTTTTCTTCGTTAATTTTTTCTATAGTCTCTAATGTATCCTTACTATTTAATGACTTGTATAGTTGTGTGTTATCCACATATAAATTGTATTTACAGTGTTTTATATGTCTGTGGAGATCAGCAGTAAAAATAGTAAATAGCATAAGATTAAATACTGAACCCTGTGGCACGCCTTTTTCTAGTTTATTCTGAGTTGAGACTTTCAACTTATTCTGTCGTACTCTCGAATATGGAAGTTTATTTAAGATAATATTAAATATTTATGACAATATCTAATCCCAGATTCCCCGTATCAAAGTCTGTGTTATAAACTACTAAACTATAACAGTTTGATACATAAAGTGAGTTAAAATTACATAAGCATAATAGTGTTAAGTTCCAAAAGGACCGAAGAGTTCATTGTGACGTCATAATGTGTATCTTCTTTAAAGATCACTAGCGGATTGAACAATAATGCTATGTACATCCGGCATAAGGTAAAATAATTTTTCAAATAGGTCCTGCTACTTCGGTGATTACCTTCAACATATACACGAAGTCACAAAATTCACTCTGTTTACAATATTGGTATAGATGAACTTCAAGTGATCGTTCTTTGTTTGTGGTTTGGACAAAAAAGATAGGTACCTAACAGGGAAGGTGACATTTTAAGAAGTGAAAAAAATTCCAAGTCCTTGGGTGACATTGACAGCACTACCAGTCACAATAGAAGTAGATATTACCTAAATCAATGCTTCAAAGACTTGCAACAATAGAGTTTTCGGACGTCTTTGTGTCCGCTATTCTCTTTAGCCACGTGGGACAGGTGGTGTGCGCACGCGCACATCTGCTGACATAGAGCCGCTTGCGCAAGATTTTAATCGTTTCTAGCAGATTTAGGGTTTCGCACATCACAATAGGATTCTAATAAAATCTCAAAATATATGTATTTTGTTTATAACTGAATGTCATACTAATAATTATTGTTCATAAAAAAATGTGTACAAATATATTTTAACTGTGGGGATATTCACAATTTCATACTGATATTTCTGTCCAATTATCGTCAATATTACAGTTAAATACATCCTACGATTTTTTAGACCACGTTAAAATAAACAGTGACAAGTGACAATAATATTATATTCACGATTATGAAGACTCAAATGATTAGAATAGGTTTTCCTTGTTAATTGCTCTTTGTGATAAGTTGATACAATATGATGACCTTTAACCTTTAACCTTGAAAAACTAATTCAAAACAGGTATAAGTTTCAAATATAAATATATCAGAACTAAGATTTTTTTATAACATTCTTGTAAAAATATTAGAGAAAAAAAATTCAGATGTAATTTTTTTGTAATACCTACAGATCCCTTCTCTTTAAACACAACTCGCACTTGCCCTTATTTTTTGAACGATGACAGTTCTTAGGTTTCTGACGCTCATCTAACGGAGCCCAGCCGCCAGCTGGCAACTTTTTTGTTCATAGTTCACAGATCGTAATTTTCATCTGATAAATTTTATTAAGTCATCGGATAAAGATCAATATGATGTTGTGGTAGTATTAGGCGAACGTTTTTTATTCAAAGTTTATTTACGATAGCCGTTATCTATAGAGTATATTAAAAATTAATGTTTGTCACTATAATACAAATTTATTTATTTTAAACTGAACTGACTCAATCAAATAATATCTGACGTAATATTTAATTAGGTTTATCAAAAAAAAAAACAATCTAAATCGATCGCCAATCTAAACCACTCAATTGGCTAGCCTGAAACACGAGTACAAGATTAGGTACACATGTTATTGAGCAGATTCAAAAAACAAGTACTTGAAAGTAGATACAATAATTAGTGCAAAGCGCTCGAGGTATCAACTAACACTTAGTGTCATAGAATGTTATCTCTTGCAAAATCATATCGACAATAATAATATAATACGTTGCTTAAAAGGTCCTTGCAAGAATGCTTTAAAGACTCCCCCGAAAAATCTGCAAAGGTACTTAGATATCATGTTGGCTTTCACACCACGTCATAATCACGCCAACAGCCATTGAGAGCGCGACGTGTTCCATAGAGACGCGTTTCTTGACTCCACCGGTTAGAGGCTCACGTCACACCACACCGTTCCATCGCACGTTGGATCGGTACAACGCCGTTGCGGTATTCGTCTTTATGACAGTAAATAATCCATATATGCTGATATATTAACAAAGTATCCAGCTTGCATTGGCATGCATACGCTAATCTACTGTCAAAATTATTAATATGATGATGACAACGAAGCTATAACCTTACACATTGCATGTGGTCCTATATATTAGACAAATATTCTACATATTCGGAGGAATGACTTAGAAAATCTACAACAGATGGTAGTGAGTAAGAAAATAAGAACGTTAGTTAATAACAACTATTCCAATTAAATATTTATTCGATGTGCATTATTTTTAACATTTTGAATTTTCCTGAAAGTCATAAAATTACGATAACAGACGCTTATATGATTATAAGTAAGTATTACGGATAATTCATACTTAAGCTGCGATATACGTAATAACAAATAAATATTGTACAAACCTATTTAAGTTTCTTCATATTAACCCTAAGTGCATCGTGAAGGTATGACCATATCGACAAAAACCCCTATTATAATATGCCCTGCGGAATGCTATTTGCGTCGTGGTACATCGAACGCGGAACGAATTCAGGACGATTACCCTATTGCTCTTTGAG